>JAUTBQ010183606.1:0-10810 GCA_032361185.1 Lepetodrilus ovalis | reverse complement strand
ATTTCCTCAGGAGAATGATTTAATTGGTTGGCTGTTTGCGCAGGTTTCTCGCAAGCTGTGTGCCAGTGATACAATATGGAATGTGTCCTGGGGTGCGAGGATGAAGAGGCCCATAAAAACAAAACTACAAAAAATAAATGGTGAATGACAACAGTTCTGTTTAGACACCAACCTAGATTTTATTGATTTTATCATGAACATAATGGATTATGGGAGGGAATTTGCACATAAAACTGACAAGCGTCACAATGTCAAAGCGTAGATTTACCAAAGTAGGAAACAAAATAATTTGAGAGTAGCACTTTTTATTATTGTATTAAAGGGGTTTATATTCGGTTTCTAGAATCTTTCACTAACAGCACGACTTCCGTAGCGCTGACTGTTGCAGTAAACCTGCGAGGACCGGCTGGTACTGACAGACCAAGGATGATAACTGTAGTGCCAGTCTACAGACATTGCACCCTATAAATATTGCGTCAGAAATGTAACTTCTGCGACCATTGATGCTGGGCGGGATTTGAACTCGGTACCTTTCGCTCCGGTTCAACGTTCTACCACTGTGCTACTTACGATGGGGAGAAAAGATAGTTGTACCAGAATATGAAGTAAACCTATTGCAGTGTTGGCGATATTTGACCTAATGTGAAGATGATCTTGCCTTTAATGCAAAACATATTGGGAGCTATTCCGATAGCTTGATCTGTACACAAGTAGTACCGATAGTATACCTCAGCGAATAATCAAGATATTAACACGATGTTAAGTGTTAAGTGATAGCTTATACACTATGTGGAATATATCTTAAGAACTATTTTTAACTTTTTCTTTGCACAACTAAATGTTAAGAAGAAACATCCTTTATGAATATTTCTTCAAAATGAATAGTCTTGAAATGTACCCCCACAACGTTCAAACCAGTATACATCATTGACTAATCATATGAACACGATATTGGTGTTAACAGATATATGGCATACAATTCAGTATGTTATAATTGTAATACGTCTGAAAAAGTATCTAGATAGTATTTTACTCATATTATGTCGTCAAATTAGAATTTGTATTGCCTCCATCATGTTCAGAGTAGCAGAAGTGAATAGTCATGATATGAACACTATTAGTCTTAATTGATAGGTGACACTCTATAGAATATAATTATGAACTGTATTGATAACCTTCAAGAAATATATTGCTGTGAGAAACAACTTTGTGTCAAAGTTTTGAAAGATTGTTCAGGTTGTTGAAATTGAATTTTGTTTACCAAACAGTGGTAGAAATATGATTGTATGTATGTCAAGTGAATGTACTTTGTAGATGTAGCTGAGAACTAGTACATTTACTTGACATACATATAATCATGTTTGTACTTCCAAAAACCTTTCTACCGCTGTACGGTAGGCAAAATTCAATTTCAACAACCTGAACAATCTTAGTTCTTCATCCTTCTTTGTATTAATGCAAGGGAACATAACTCTCATATATCGTGAATACATCAAAGACAATATCATTATTAGTCCTGACAAATAATTACTGTAAAATATGAAATATATTATAAATGTCAAGTGTTGGGGACTTAGTATACCAGTATATAACAACTTTGGTGTGTACAAATCAAACGTAAATAGTCTCAGACAGAAATTCATTTGGGCATTATCTAGGCCAACCGTGATAGTATGCCTTTTATGCACCAAAACTATTCGGTAGGGTATACCTTTAAGATACCACTTCCCCCGCCATATTTTAAATTAGGTCTTTAAGCACACCTACTAATGCAGGATTGAATTATCTTTCATTTGATATATCATAAGTGGTAGTGTAGAATGTCTGCATACTCTAGTGAAGTGAATCAGTAATCATGCATGTAGTTTTCAATATTGCAAACAATTAGAATTTGAACGAAAAGGTGTCCTCACTAAAACTAATAATTATAACTATTTCCCCCCGCAAAGAATATTGAAGAGAAGTTTTTACCAGGATCAAAGAGCATAGAATTACGGTTTCTGCGATACCAAATATGCCTTGGTAAAAAAACGTTTCCTGGTAGGCCCCTTGACGACTGAACTAAAAGATGCCAATGTGAAAATATGAGTGCACTCGACACTAAACAGAGGTTATCAACAAGAAATAAAATGTATTGGACTTTGTTTCCAGGGGTTGCTGTAGTTGGTAATTGTTTTCTTCTGTCAAAATAATTTACATAAAAAGTAAAACATTACAGAAAACATTTATAAATAAATGAAAACTTTTTATTTTGTCTTTGTATACATGAAGATGACTTTTGGAAGTAATCCCTAGAATGTTGTTGATCGATCTCGTTACTTCGAGCTGGTAGAGAACAGAGCCAGCAAGCCTGCCGATGCGCCAACCGCAACCACGTAATTTCTGATTGGTCGTCAAGGAACAAATGCAAAAATACATATACATACCCAGCGCTGGAAACTTACCAATAAAACTTACTAGCCCGAATAGTGATAGACATAACAAATGTTTACCAAAAAAACATGAATTTCTACTAGCCCTTAGGATACTTTTAACATTGGGAGAAATGGCCCAAGCTAGCGGGCTAGTGTTAATTTCCATCCCTGCATACTGTAAAATGCTTAAATTTCATGGACGTAAATTATGAGCAAATGCTCAAATTGACTTATTTGCATGAAATTATGTGCATTTGCAAAAAAATACCACGTCTAATCAGGACATAGGCAAAGGCACCAATGTATATGTAAAAAAAAAAAGAGAAAAAGGTTACCCGCAGTGCAGGTTTAGGTCAGGAGGAAGGAAACCTGCAACAACCGTAGCATTGACTGTTGCAGTAAACCTGTTAGCAGTAAACCTACAGACATTGCATCCTATCAATATTGCAGAAGAAAAGTAAGTTTGATGCCAGACCGCTCGGGGCAGGATTTGATCTCGGGCCTTTGGCTCTGAAGGCCAAACTTTATATCACTTCGCTCACCTCACCTCACAAATTAACTGGCCCACGTACCTCGGCCATTAGTTAGTCTAGAGCCCTGCAGCCGATTATGAAATCTTTAGAGTCAACTTTCCGAAGCAGTCATGATAGGAACCATGTAGAGTGCCCCGGCGATATAACACGGTCCGATGCAAAGCTGATTCAGATAAAACGTGGGGTCAGACATGGATCCCATTTTTATTATCTTTATTTCCCTGTAATATGATATAAGGCAGGTGATATAAGGCAGGTAATATAACGCGGGATGGGGGGTGAGTGAGTGAATATGGAGTTTAACGTCACTACGAGAATCTTTCACCCATTTGTGACCGGGAGGGAAGGGGGGGTATGTCATGGACCCCAACTTCAGTGTTATATCGAGGGGACACTGTATTTCAACTTGTTCATCATTGGTGGGTTCCAGACAGTGATCAATCACAGACCTACTGCAACACAACGTACTGCTATTGCTGCAGGAACATGTTCACTGTGTAATCTCACGAGCCGTGATACTAGTCTAATAACCTCTAAAGCTGCTCTACCTTCCCTAACTTTCACCATGGATGCTGCCAAAACAAATATGGCTTTATTGTTGACGAACTCGGTCACCAGGCCCCGAGATTATGAAACCCCGTTTTGCATGAGGACTTTTGAACAAAAAACGTTGAGTTGAGCATGGAAAATGTACTCAAGGGGTGGTAGCACAGTGGTAGAATGTTGGACTTCGGAGTCAATGGTCCCGAGTTTAAATCCCATCCCGAGGAGCCTGGCATCAATGTTCGAGGAAGTTACATTTCTGACGCGATATTGATAGGATGCAACAGCTTCGTGACCTTGGGACCAGACAGATCTTCTTGTAAAAGGATACATTGATGGGTTTAGGTTTTTCAGCGCGTAAAATGACACGACTATGAGAAGGACCAGGTACAGGGCGTTGTTGTAGAATATGGAAAAAGTCGTCGCCTCGTAGTCTGCTACCTCGTTCTTCTTCCATAGGATTCTGAAACATCGAGATGAAAATTCCAGACTATTAATGAAAGAAAAGAGAAAGAGTGTGGTCAAATTCAAGATATAGATGCTGATTGCTATAATGCATGCAGGGTTTTCCCCTAGACCTAAAAGAATGAGAGTCATCATGACTACCACCAAATATTTTTGAGTCATTGTGATTATGACTGTGTTTTCAGCTACAGTTCTAAAATGAACTTGTATTTCCAAAACTCTGTGTGATCTGTTAATGCTGTATGTCGGGTTAACATGGTTAATGTAGAATTTTGAAATTTCACACAACCACAAGTCATTCCGATGTCGGAATCGTACCTCAACTATCTGTGTTGGTGTATGCGATATGGATATGTTGGGGTGATACGGCTGGGGGTGAAATCCATATGGGGCGAAACATCTGCAACCCGTCAGCAAAATCAATGCTACCAATGCCTTAGTTGAATGTTTACTTTGCATATTCAGCTTAAAATCGGTCCAATTTCAAATTTATTTTACTTTTAACTTTATTGAGATTTAGATTAGGTTTCTAGAATATGTCACATATATCACAACTTATCAGTTTAGGGCAACATCCGTAGCGCTGAATGCAAACATTGATGCCAGGCTCCCGGGTGGGATTTGAACTCTACCACTGTTACCACCCACCCCATAAATCAGTCAAAACAACCAGATACAGCAGCTTTCGTCATAAACTGTTACAGTTGGCATGGAAAGAGTCAATATGCTTGCCTTTCGTCCTTTTCCTTCTTCGTCATTTTCTTGTCATCAGCGAACTTCTTCATCAGTTCCCGAGTTACGGCTTCCTCTCTCTTCTGAGCGATTCTTGAAACACAAAGTTTATTCACATACTGATCTACTATTATTAATCCATTGACAATTCAGAATGATCAATGAATAAATGAAAAGTTAACATTCCAGATTTGAACAGAAAGATATGTGTGAGTTGTTGACGTCACAATCGGAATCTTTCACCCATATGTAACCATGTGTCCTTAACAGAAACACAGAGAAATAACGTTGTGAGTTGACATGTTAATTAATAATGGAAAGTCAACACTACGACTCGCTATTCATAAAGAAAATCACATCGCGTGATGAAGGAATTATAGGCGACTCATAAAAGCATACAATTACAGATGGTTGACCTAGATAATGGTTTAATGTCGCTGTGGCAGCGATGGAAACTTACCAATAAAACTTACTGGCCCGAATAGTGATACAAATAACAAATGTTTACCAAAAAAATACCATGAATTTCTACTAGCCCTTAGGATACCTTTAACATTGGGGAAAATGGCCTGGGCTAGTGTTAATTTCCATCCCTGCCACAGCATACAGGAAAGCAATAAATCTCTCATGTGCGGCAACCCTTAGTCAGTACTCACTTGTGCTTCAAGACAAACTTGACGTTCTTGTAGGCAAAAGCTACGAAGTATGTACTGATGATGGTCATGACGGCAAACAGGATTGCCGACTGATACAAATCCATCTGATGAATCCTCCAGAATAGCCCTGAAAAATCAGAACAGGGAACGGTAAATAAACACGGTAACGTAATCTGGCGACGATAAACTGGTCGAACATTTAAATGTGCAACATGCATAAACTCAACCCAGGACTAAGGCAGCCCGGGGTGAAATGATTGGGATAAAACGGGTTTGGGGATGAAATGTCTGGCAATTCTACAAAACATGTACAGTGTCCCCTTGATATAAGGCTGTGTGATACAGAGCGGATTCGGATATAAGATGTGTCAGATGTGGATCCCATATTTTTTTTGTTATTTACCTGTACTATCGTATAAGGCGGGTACTATAAGGCTGGGGGTATGTCATAGACCCCAAATTCAGCGTTATATTGAGAGGACACTGTAAAACAAATGCTAGTTTACAACATTTACTGAAGTTGTAGGCATCTTGATGGCCACTTGTGCTTAATTAACAGTCAGGTACGTCAGGGCTTCCTTTTCAGTGTTAAATCTCCTGAACCTCTGTAGCTACCATATATCTGCTGGCTTTCATGTCATTTCCAGCTGTCGGCTAGTAGGATAATGTGATAGGGTGAATGATTGCAAAGTTTACAGTGAACTGAATACATTCAGAATGCACCCAGTTGATAGGCAGACAACCTTGGATCACTCTGCATGCCATATATTTTAACGTACTGGGTGAGAACTATCAAATAGTCTATAGAGGGCGAAATGTTGACACTAACAACTTGATCGCGAGTCGGACACATTCAATTGGAAGTCTGACTATTAGTTTACCATGAAATGCATTGACATCCCTTAGTTGGCATGGTACCTCGGACTTAAAGTGAAAGAGATAGAAAGCACTATCCAACTTCGGATCGAATTTGTACCTTACCTTGTCTAAAAACATCAACTTGAGAATCTTCTGTCCTTATCTTTTTTATACATGTCGATATAATTTGTCGATATAATTTTAATATGGTGATAGTGTGCATTCTAAAACATAGTCTTGTGATAAAGTAAAGTTAGAGTAAATTTAGATTGAAGCATCGGATTACATTTTAAGAAAATGCTCATGCAGATTTGCCACGATTGGCGGGTCTTTGGTGGGCAAAAACAGGAAGGGTAAAGTCACGTGGGTAAGCAAAAAAAGGTAACTCTGTTTAGGGGATGATTTGCTAATGCTATAAATATAGAGCAAAAGTGTCTGACTTTCGATCACTTCACCTCAACAACTTAGCTTGAGATCCCTCCCGCCTTCTCTGCCGACTACAATGACAGGGGTCAACACTAGCACTAGTCCTGTAGGCTAGTGATTTATATTTTTCATTTTATTATTTTTATTTTAGTGGAAACTGACTGAAGTGATTGGATCTATTATAATTTACTGTAATCCTTGAACAGAGCTGAATATTCAAACTCATTTGCATTGTCATGATGACGTAATAAAAATTACAGTCCGAGTCAATTCTTTGTTTATTTTGGGACTAGTACAAACTTTGAAGGACTAGTAAATATATTTTTAACTAGTCCTGCTGGCTACTACAAATTTTGGTTAGTATCTACCCCTGCCTTTAAGACTTTTTTAAAAATCAAATACATCTATTGGTACTAGGTATTGTTAAAGGCGTACATTCACAGGGTATTGACATTTCATGCTCAAACATTCACCTTCACATTTCACATTTTTCAGGTGGACTACGTTCTGAAGGAGGCCACTCATCTAGACAACCTGGCCGTGTTATACGAGGGATGGACGCCCTGGGTGTGAGAGTCCTAACCAGCCTCATCCAGGTTCATCTCTCTGTGACAGGCCTCTAGCAGAATCCTCTCCCCACGGGCGACGTCGGGCGACCGCGGGCGTTGTCACGCCTCGTACTGGGAGACTGTCTAGGTCCTGCCTTACAACCACTCGGAAGTCGAGTACAGCAAAGTTCTAGCTAAACCGTGGAAATAAAGAAGCAATAGCACACTCTGGGGCCCGGCCCCCACGGGCCTTTGTAAAGAGGAGTGATTGCTTTGGAACGAAGACCTTCATGGAAGCCGATCTACCAGGCTAGCGTTAGAACGATTTGTGTTGGATTGGCACTGTACCAATAAGAGCTCGAAAGTTGTCAGCTTTTCTGAGCAGCTTCCATCGTTAAGACGGCGTAACGTCGATACGTTTTGCGGAAGAGTGACGAGACAAACTCTTGAAGAGAGTAGAGTTGGTGGTAATAGAACGACATGCGATTACATGATATATATTGGTAATACTACACACCCACATTTCTCGCTCATCATCATTGTGACAAGGTGGAACATTCGTGTTGAGATATTGACATTTTTTTTCGCTATCCTCGGAATTGAAGTACTGCAATATCCCATCTGTTGCGACTCCATCGATAGCCGTGTACTGTGTGGCGTTTGTGCGCACTGTCTGGAGTCTTGCCCGTACTTCTACCGCCCTCGGTGCCAGGCCCGCTTCACTCAACAGTAACTATCTACCATGTTCAGACAAGTCTGTGCAGTATCGTAGATCTGTGGATGTAGCGTCTGGTGCCAAATTTGTCATGCTAATATAATGGTGTTTATGTGCTAAGAATGGTCTTTCCATTCTGATCTGCAAGTACTTGCGTGTATTATTAATTCTATATAACCTGTTAGTTTGCTGAAAATATCCATTGCTTTGAGATTGTTAGTTCTGAGAAACACGGACAAGCACAAATACCTAGGCAATGTTTCATAGACACATAGAACATTGATAACATGTATCATTGCGAGCATCACACTCGTGTTGGGATGTGAATTTTCAATCTGTATTATTATTTTCCATCTCCAGTTTAGTAGATATCTTGTGAAAGAAAATGAATGCACATATCGTTATAGATTTAGGGTAGGAAAATATTACTTTTTCTAAACCAGTGTTGGTATAGGAACAACATATTATCAGCTTGTTTCATTTAGTTTTTGATAATAGGAAATATCCATCTATATTTCTGATAATAGGAAATATCTATTATTTATTTCTCACGAGCTATCTAGGTTTCTGATAATAGGAAATATCCATAATTTATTTCTCATGAGCTATCTATAACAGCAGTCCGACTACGTGGATGAATCCTACAAACAAATGACTGGACTTTTGACGATTCTTTACAGATTAATATACCAGAACACTCACTGTAGTTGAAAACAGCACAAGTGCTCTTCTGTGCTGAAATATATTATGAAAGGCTTGGCTTATTTTCGCCATGAAGCTGTGGTTAAGATAGTATTGACAAGATCTTGTAGTAGTCAGAGGACACAGAAAGACCTACTGTTGTTGGTTTCAAGTACATTGTACTCGATTACTGTGGAATAATATGTAGAAGGGGTGTGACCAATTTCTCTAGCAGGGGTGTGATAAGTTTCATTGAGACGAGACTTGTGCGTTAGATTCAAACTTTGTATTACACTTGCTGAGGATCTCATAGATGATATCTGCATTTCCGATTTTGTAAGTATATTTGTCTCAGTTCTTAACAACTCCCATAGAGAGAAATAGTGAGTTGTCCTGGAACTCGAACATACACGAGACCAAGTTCCAGGAAAGCTGTTCTGGAGGTATACTTTGGACTACTTGTCGTAAATTCTGAGAAGATAATTCAATCATTTTATTGAAGCATATGTTAAGTGTTACTTCAGGCTTCCTACATGGCTTTGGTCTTCCTGCAATCTTGAGTCATTGTTCAATGGAGCAATGTGAAGCTTACACTGTGCTTCATGTATATTGATGTATTGAGTGATCGATAACAAAATAATTTGTATGGTTGATATTGAATTGACAAAGTGCAACACATACAAGTGTACTGCATTTTATATGGTCTTGTGGACAGTTGGCAATGTTACAGACACCTACTGTAATCTGGCGTCTGTTGGAGATGGTCAAGCCATGTGATATGTGGATCCACTTGTCTGGAGGCAACTGTATACTACAATACCTCAATCTCAATCTGTGGAGCTGCTTGCCATGGACTCGACCAGACCTGAATATGTGAAACCCCTTACCCTGATCTGTGTACCCACTTTACAAGACTCCAGTCTTAAAACAATTGGACACTACATGAAGCTCACCCAAGGCCAACTACAGATTGGTGAGCAAATTAAAAAAATATACTGAGTGTTATATCTATAGAGCGCTTTTTTGGCCACAATACATCCACTCCTGTACCATGCATATCTGTAAAAGTGTTTCAGTAAAAAAGTTTTTTTTTAATCGATATCAACTTCAACGTTTCCTTACATCCTATGAGATCATGTGTGTATTTTTCTTTTCAACAATGAGAATGCAGAAAACATGAAGTCTGATAACATTGGTGTATCAAATATGAATTATTAACTAGTTATTGAACTACTTTAAGCCTAGATTTGCCGGTATAGAATAGTTTTCATATATGGTACAGGTATAGCAGGGCATTCCCCCCTCCTCCCCCCTCCACCACCACTGGAAAATGGTTCCGTATCTGGAAGTAAGGGGTTCCATATCTGCACAGGCCATGGTGGGTGTTACTCAGACACCAAGTTGCTACGAGTTGTCATCCTCTAAGCATACAGCCTCAAGATTAATGACCCAAATTATTGTAACTTTAACAGAAAAATGAGCTGCATTTACGTCCTTTGGAATAGCATTCACAAAGCATTCACAATTGTGCACACATTGTAGACGGGATGTAATCCATGTTGTATTTTCATGCCAGCATCTCGAGGAACGAGAGTTGGTTGTAGTTTTGATTGTATGTAACTCGATTTTCAATCTCACTGTGCATGTCTTCGTCGTGACGGATCCAGCTGATGTACTATATATATCCAAGTAGCCAAGTGTCGGCCTGTCTGTCCATGTAACACTAACAATATTAGTATTCCTTACGGTGAACATGTTAATGCATTATAGTGTGTAGTAAGTATTGTAAACCCACCATTTACTCAACTCCCTATTCAATTGCCACTGTTTATGTTAACAATATGTGTATTTTTTTCCTTCTTTTGAGCTAATAAATATAGTTGTAATGATGTGTCTTTTCATTTTAGTGGTGCAAAACTAGAGACACTTTCACAAAGCTGTGGCATCCTCTAAGACCACTCATGTAGTTATTATAGTCTAGTAGAAATTCTCAAAAAGGGGCCTAGAAATGAAAAGTGATCACGCTCTGGGGTAGCATATGCCAACCTATATCAAAATGTTCATATTTATCTCGGGTATTTGAAAAAGTAGGTTGGCATTCTAGTATTTCACTTGGGTAGCCGCCATCTTGGATTTAAAGATGGCCGCCATCGATTTCACCGTAGCTACATTTCTGGCCATATCTTTGCAACCAGAATAGATAGAAATGCAATTGAAGGGTCTAGATGTATGGTTGAGA
>JAUTBQ010183595.1:0-10811 GCA_032361185.1 Lepetodrilus ovalis | reverse complement strand
ATTGTCTGCATTGTTATGTAGCGAGGTTAGAGTTGAATGTCAGCCAATCACATTACAGAAAAGTGTGTCAAGTGATATTGACCATACGGTTCGTATCAATATATTACGAACCGGCATATGCTTGCCCTTATGGGTAAGAAACATGTATATATAATCTATTGAAAAGTAAATATATATTTGATGAATTCTCTGATAATTAATATTTTGAGTATATTCATTCCACACTACATTGTTATTAAGAAATATCCACATCTTATGGTTGTCAATTGAAGTATGAATGATTTGAAAGTGCTAGCTAAACAAACGTCTGTGAACGTCGGAGCTTGTGTCGAGTTGTGATGTCACTTGCGGTTGTACTCAGTGACAGTCATGACATAAAACAACAATGCTGACAGTCCAAGGAAAGTAGTCCGTCAAATGGATACACGGAAGTTGAAACACAACATTTTTTTTGTGTAAACTTTTCTCATGTGTGTGATGACATTACTGATGTGACCATATTCTAGCCCATCAGCAGTCATGGAATCGTGCAAATGTCAAAGGAAGAAATCATTCACAATTAAATATTCATGAATATGCAAATATATTATAACCTATTGTAATTTGAAACTACTGTATATGTGGTTCTGCATGTGATTTGACAATGCTTCACATTAGCATGGCGCAATCATTGATACATTTACCTGTATATTATTTAAATATTGTGTTCTGGTTGACTGCTAGAGAACCTACCATGTAGCGACAACAAAGGAATGTTTCATGATCTGTCCAAGATGATGATAGCAGCAATATCATAATAATTATATCAAACTGTTACACAGCCAGCTGAACCGAGACCCAGTTAAAGGGAAGTAACTCTTTCATAAAACTGTAGGCTAAAACTACCATGTACTTCCATGGCTATATTTTATTGAGGCTTGAGGGTCTAGTCGCGGACATCTTTGGACATTAGCATTTGGGTATTAGCACTAAAACTGTTCATCAGGGGACATAACACAAGTTTTGTTGACAATGGGGAATGTGTTTTCACCTTCCACCATGATTGTGACATCACAACTCTTGTCGACAGAACCAAAACTGCTTTTACGCTTACCAGATTTGAATTATCTCCCCCTGACACGACTTGACAATCCCAAATTAAATATGGCCCATGAACTTCTCAGATGTGATGCCCTGTCTAAAAGTCTTGGTCCGACCACTACTTATACAAGTGTACACTCATATACACACACTCACCCAGTTACGTTGCAGAAAAATACCCTAGCACACAAGAATCAGTCTCTACCCAACAGCAATGCATACACTGTACACACAGACTAGATGTACTGCTGTGACTTCTCATAGCCTTAACATAAAGAAAAAGGCAGGAAGGCAAGAATCCACCGAAAGACCAAGCCCCGGATCTCTGCTCCTCTTCATTGTGAAGTGAGAGTAAATCGGACAACAATGACTGTACTCACTGTGTTGGTGAGTTTGGCTAGCATTGGCACCACCCCGTGGTCCGTGATGACGGCCAGGTTCTCCTCGTCTTTGGCGATGTTTGCGATGGCTGAACACACGCTGGCCAGAACCTCCTTGTCCTCCGACTTCAGCAGGCTGACGATCAGCTCCAGCCCTCCCACAAACGACCTCACCATCTCACCCGCATCCTGGCAACAGTACGTGTGGTGTGGTCAAGGTAAGGGATTGGAATGGACCTCATGGCTATACATTATGTATTGCAATACTTATCAGGAGTCAGTCCATGGCAGTCTTTCATGAAGCTCTAGATATCCACTATATGACTGTAACCTTCCATAAGTGGTCTTACTTTATGAAAGTGCGCCCAAGAAATATGGTGAAATATATAAACCTAGGTATCCTTTCATGACGCTCTCTTATCCACTAATTGCCGATAGCTAATGCACTGCTAACTTAGTGCTAAGAGAGTGCTATGGTCTCTTAGTGGATAAGAGAGCTTTGTGAAAGGATACCCTGGCCCTGAAATTACAATGATCTGATAATAATGAATATAATTCAGGGAACAAAGGTTTATTTAGTATTCCTATAAATAGTCTACAATAAGTACCAGTATTCCATCATGAATTAATAAAAAAAATGTGTCAAGAACAAAAAGTAATATTTTTGTCACTACATTAGGTTCAAATTCAGGTCTAACAAGTCCACTAAAATTGTTCTAGCCGATTACCATTAGCAGTAGAGTCATTACTCACAATTCAAACTGATCGAAACCCAGGAATACATGCACTAAAATAATGGTGAACTCACTTTAGTGTTCTCTATACAAGGACATATTGCCCACGCAGCACTGGCTTGAACTTCTGTGTTGTTATTCTTCAGTAAGGACCACAATAACCGCACACCATCCAACTTGTCTATGATTCTGAAAATAGGGAGAAACATTAATAGGGTTCCAGAAGCAAAATTACTGTTAAATATCAGTATTATACAAATTACCGGTACTCGTAATTACCAAACCATGATTCTGAGGTACACAGATGGAGGAGTCCTAATGACAACACAGACAACTACAGACAACACAGACAACTACAGACAACTACAGACAACACAGACAACTACAGACTACTACAGACAACACAGACAACTACAGACAACTACAGACAACACAGACAAATACAGACAACACATACTACAGACAACACAGCCAACTACAGACAACACCAGACTACTACAGACCAACTACAGACTACAGACAACACAGACAACTACAGACAACACAGACAACTATAGACAACACAGACAACTACAGACAACAGACAACACAGACTACTACAGACAACTACAGACAACTACAGACAACACAGACAACTACAGACAACAGTGACAAACTACAGACAACACAGACAACTACGTACAGCATGTTATCGGGCTCCTGAGCACACTGGCCCACGGCTTTGGTGACGTTGACAAGGAGAGCCTGGTTGGTTCCGGTCAGGAGGTTCACCAGAGGAGGTATTCCACCAGACTTCCGGATCTGCAGACGATTGGGAGGGTCCTTGGCGAGTTCTCACAGTGCGCCCACGACATTCACCAGCACCTGAAGACACAGACAGAGACAACTCAGACTTTCATGGTCAATATAGAACAAATAATGATTGATTTCAACATATTTGTATCGACTCAAATTCAACTGGATTAGACAAAAATGAAACAATGCAGTCCTCTCCTTGAAATAATAATTAAATAAATGGTATGCATAACCATAACAAATAGAGATGTTTTGGTATGGATATTACCATTATGAAAAGATGTAATTTGGTTTGCCATGTAAATATATTAATTGAACACACTGAGAGGAAAGTAAAACTTATCAAACTACAAAATTTGATAACATACATGTACATAAAATGATATCAAAATTATGCCTGACATTCTTATTACATTGTACATGTATCATGAGTGAATATGGAGTTTAACGTTGCTGCAGGAATCTTTCACCCATTTGTGACATGTATCAAGATCAATTTACTGTACATGTAATCATTGTAAAAGACCATTTATTCCCCCAAGATCATTTTGTATTACAGATGTATCATTGTGCTTTAAAATACCATTTTTGGCAAATTAAGTAATGTTAAAACAAAATTAAATACATAATTTAAATAAATAGCCTTTAACATCTTTGACAAGGACTACAGTGTATATTGATAATGGTTCAACAAAGGTAATGTGTGACTATACATGTACAAGACCAGCTCACAAACCTCTTCAGGCTGATTGTTGAGCAAGCCCACAAGGATCTCTATGGCTTTCAGCGTCTGGAATCGCTGCACGTTCTCAGGACTGATGGCACACTTCCAGATGGCGCCGGTCGCTGCGGCCAACAGTTCCTTGTTCTCACTGGTGTTGAGGAGCAACACGAGCGGATCCAGCCCCCCGTACTGGCGTACTAAGTCCCGGGTCTCCTTCTCCTCCGCGCACTGTCATGTAGAAACACAATAATTGTAAACATTTAAATGGTGCGAAATTCATTGCATAGGATTATAACAATAATACATTTACATTGCGCGTAAAATATACCTCATAGTCTGATATTTCAGAGCTGTGTTTTGAAACTAGCGGCAATGTACCATTGGTATAATAATAATAATAATAATAATAATAATAATAATAATAATAATAATAATAATAATAATAGTACAATTAATGTGTACATTTATATTGTGCCAAATCCACACCCTAAAGCGTTATTAGTATTACCCAGGTCAATGGATCAGTGTGTCATCTCATTTTTGTTCTCAACTCCCTGGGGAGTATACAACCGAAGCTGCCTGTCAAGGCACCAGAAATTTATCATTGACATGCCCATATACATGCTCTCCTGACAGTGATAACACATCAGTCTGTGCTATACGCTGTCACACTACGAGGGGTTTCTGGTGTTCAATTATAAGCAATTTGATTGGTTCAATTCACCAGATTGTAACTGCGAGTGCGCATGTGCAACATTACAGCAATCGTCTTCCGTTTCGGGATAACAAACAGTCGTTGGGCTGCGTTGAGTTATCCGCCCTTACTTCGTTTCATCAACAATTATCACCAGAGGCCGCCAAAACAAAACTATTATATATACATTCCGATCTAGTATGACAGCGTATAACACAGACTAATGTGTTATCGCTGTCGGGAGAGCATGAGATCAGTTATGCCCTTTTGTATGACTATACATACGCACAATAAAACTAAGTGGTGGACCGCTAGTTAAATACACTTGTTTCACATTATCGTGGGGGTGCAGTGGTATTTTGTCTACCATGCAGCGATGGAAATAGTTATGGAAGTACAAACATGATTTTAGGTATGTCAAGTGAATGTACTTTTCAGTTATAGATAAGAACTAGTCCAACACAACCATAAATATCTGTGAGTGTATGCCTTGAAAGCAATGCAATTGTACAAGTGGGTAAGTTGAAATACAGGAGAATCACCAGTTGTGAATCCAGTCTGAAGTCATGTAATAACATTGCTAGCTAAACAGTAGTTATCTATATTTGTAAATACACATTTTTCAGATACTTCTGATATAGCAGTATTGAGAGTTATATGTCTGTATTTAGAGCAGGTATGAATATAAGTTTTCTTGTGAATTGGTTCTACAGATGAACACTTCTGGAAAGATTGGCTGAAACAATTGGATACTTTTTGGTATTGGATACTTTTTGGAGTGGTTCTGACAAATGTTAATTTCATCAGGGCTTGTTGCTTTGCATACATCGAGCGACAAGATGATATCTTTAATTTCACTTTTTGTTCTAAACGCATATTCTGCAATCAGTAGGCACTGTGCGGAATTACATCATTAATATCAACATTGTCCTCAGGATTATCTACAGTTGTCATGACAACAAAGTAATCATTTATCAAGTTCGCTTTTTCAATATCATTTTCAAAACAATACCACTCCGCTCGATGTGTGGAAATTACGTTTATTTGAACTGTTCATGCATGTTTCAATGATGCGCCACAATATTTTACTGCCAAATTTTGTTTTAATGGTATTTAGTTGTCAAGTTTTTCATAAATGTTCATTTTTAAATCTTCTGATCTCGGCAATTACGAAATTGCGAGCATGTCTAAAGGACAATTCTTCACATCATTAGTCAGATTAGAGAAAACTAAGTCGCGATGCACGCAATATTAAGAGAGGCAATAAACGACAATGTACATTTCGTTTAAGGTATACAACGTTTCTTATTATGTACCTGAAATTAAATAAAATAATGCAAATACAAAGACCTGACCTTAAATTGTACAATCATATATTTTTTTTAAAAATCATTAATATCAAATATATGTTTGGAAAGCAGAAAATTTACAGTTGGTAAAAAAATAGGACATTAGTTCATTATGGCATTGTCCTTTAATATGATTTGTAATATGTTTATTATAAAAGTGTATGGACTCTAGATTATTAAACTGTTGGCAGTATTGGCTATAGTACTATTATTACATACATGTATTATTATTCTATCTATTATTGCAGAATTTAAGGTGTGTATAGTAACGCAGCACCACTTCCATCATTGTCTGAACAGATATTACAATAATTATATTCCTTGGAGTCCATAAGGTGAACACTTAATATACTTTTTAAGATTACCCTTGTTCAGTGAAGTTTGATGAATATTTCAAAGTTGCTTATTAAAAATCCAAAATGATTGTATTCAATTTGATAGAGAACATTTTGACATGGAACAAGGATTTATGACATGTATATATATATATATATGAATCCTGAATTCTGATAAATATACTATTGAATATGTGTATTCATGTAATTTAATGTTTGAAAAGTGGTGGGAACCATACAAAAAACTGTGCGAAGTTCGCGTTCAGTGAAATGTTAGGTTATCCCATGATACAATAAGTATTGAGTTATTATCTACAGTGAAACCTAATAAAGATAGCAATGTAAATTGCCAATCCAAAATATCAGATAAATAATTAGCTTTTTTTTAATAATATCCCGTGGCGAGTGATGAAATGTTCGACAAATGTCCGCCTTATTTCACAATATTAAGACACCTCCCATGACAATAGAATATAAAATTGACATTTAATTTTGTTTATTACCAATGCAGCATGTTTTATGCATCCCTTGTCTGCATATGTTATTAGGTACAATGCAGTTATTTCCAAATCTTTCACATGTATCAGTCTATCAAGAATGTGAATACGGGCTATTGACGCCCAGCTGTCTTTTAACAGCTTCTATTTCAATGAAACGTGTTACTTTTACCTTACTTACTTCAAACCAGAAAGGGCATAGATCCATGTTCTGTCCATGAAGTCATTGTTCGGCACAAATGATGTGACAATATACTCACATATATGCACTTAACAGGATGGTTACACTCGGAGGGCCATAGAAATCGCCCAAATGAAGCCACAATAAATTAGTCCTTGCCCTTTTATATGAGAGTGTTTCTTACTAAGTAGTGGACACTAAGTATTCATCTTGCTTTGACCCTCATTGTCTTTTTGTGCCGCATGATCTAGGTATCCTTTCACGAAACTCTCTTATCTACTAAGAGACTGGTATCGCTCTCTTAGCAGTGTATTAGCTATCGTCAAATAGAGCGCTAACAGTCTCTTAGTGGATAAGAGAGTTTCGTGAAAGGATACCCAGGATTGCAATGTTGAAGACATATGCCAAGTAATTGATACCAAATGTTTTTTAGTCTACTGCTTATTCTCAAACCTGGCCTCACTTGTTCAAAGACTTATTAAGTGCAATAGTAGTTGTATATCCAATTATAGGGGCCAGCTAACTACGCATTGCTGTGGTTCACCAACTAGTTAAAAAAGAAGTTAAGGTCTATTAAGATATTGTGTCCTTAATTCATCAATATCAGTCGGAACTCAAGGACACCGTTGTTGAAAGACTTGAAATATTACAATAGGTGTACCTCCAATTGTAAAGGCCAGCCACAATCTGTAAGTTCGTTACATGAAGCTATTTTATTTTGCTACAATATTTTATCATAATCTGATTGTATGTTTCATCTATTGAACGATAAAGAAATGTTTCGTGCAACCGGCCTACAATTGTCAGGAGACTTTGCAATTGGAGGTATGACTATTGTAGTGCTGGAAGTGTTTGAGTTACGGCGCCATAGAGATTCAGCTGGTACCGAAGAACTAATAAATAAGGACAACTGCTCTGCGATAGATATTATATATTGGGTTAACCGCAGTTATGCCAATATTGAGAATGGTCATGTTCTCGCCTGTTCCTCGGGGAATACAACTTTTATATTTTAATTAGGTTTTAGAGCTGCGCATGGCACATATTGTCGGGAGTAAATGTTCAACTATATCTTGCAGCGCTCAAGTGTAGCGAGTACCGACAAATCAAGGACGATAACTCTCTCCACTGTGGCAGTACAGGGATTGCATCCAATCATGATCGCCAACAGTGATGATGGGTGTCTGGTTCGAACCTTTGACTCTCATAGCATCAATATTATTCACGCAAGAGCATTGTCTTACTCTTGTTTTAAAATTGGGCTTTCAAGATTCTTTTATTTATATTATGTCTTGTCGGTTTTAAAAGGGGCGGGAGGAAACCCGCGAGCACCGGTTGCTACTGACAAACCAAGGATGAGAGCTGTATTGTCACTGTTGTATTGCCTCATGATCCGGTCAGAAAGGAAACTTCCGAGAACATTTATGCCGTCCACCCGGGACAGGATTTAAACCCGGGGCCGTTGGCTCTGAATTCCAACGCTCTACTATGGTGCCACCACCTGACCCTTATTACAGGTTCGTAATGGTCATTACATCAGAACTCAGCAACGTGATACGTTCTCGGGCACAGTAAGCCTAAACAAAATTGAAATCCAAATTTAGTTCCTATTGGATATAAGACAAGATCACTGGGTCGAGTCAATCTGTATTACACTGCAGAGGATTCTGCAATTGATGGAAAGCATACACAACCTAAACCTTTGTTATTCTATCCCTGATGCACAATTGTTATATGTCGTTGCGTTCCTAAGTCGCTGCGTGGTACCAATCTTGCATAGGTCACGTGACCTAACTCGTCAGACGCGTACTGGTGGGCTAACTTGACAGACCCGAACTAAGTTAGCGTAGCTCTGAGTTGTATCCTTTCCTGGGGGAAATGCGTGGTACTCTATACAGGAAGGTTTAAAAACAAGTTCATGTGAAATCCATTGTGTATTTATTCATACAGTATATGGCAGTTGAACCGGATTTACATTCTCGTTAGATTTGACCTTCAACATCATTAAATTGACACTAAATTGGCATCAATATGTTGGTGATAATTACGAGAACCCACGTATTACTATGAAGGCTAAAATGACAGGTTTACTGCAATTCTCAGGGCTACGAATTTTATAGATTTCCTTCTACCATAATCTGACAAGCAGTGATAAGAGCACACTACTCTTAAAATCGGGTCATAAATCTCAACTGAAATATATAATACATACATTAAAATCATATGACAAATGCTGGACGCACTGGGAACCCTTTTAGCAATACCAGTTAATGATTTGACGGTCGACGTAACTTTAAATGAAGTCTTTGTGTCAATTAGCTGCGAGTTTCAGGAGGAAAGACCGCAACAACTCTAGTATAAAAAGCACGGCAACACCGACGAGACACAGCTGTTACATACATAAAACGAATAGATATAATTATAATGTGTATTTATATCGCGCGCTAGCAAGGGTAAGATGCGTGCTCAAAGCGCTACACTAATATTGCTGTCACATTTTAATGAACTTTCCTGTTACCATTAATTTATTGAATTATTTTCTAATCTTAGCCATACCTTTTATGTCGCCAAAGCCTGCAATAGCATTTTAACCAAGCGTCGAGAAATTCTTTATAAATAGTATTAATATTAACTTTTATTGTACATTTTATGTATATACAAATTTATCTTTTATAATACTATATCATAATCACTATCATTAGTCTCTCATAAATCGCTGAGCGATTGGTCTTAGACAATTTTAATTTCAATGTTAATATCTGGAAAATGTTCATGTTGTCTATGAGTTAGCCTGTAATAAATGTATATGTCTGTCTATTATGAACAGATGATGATAAGTTTACCATATGCACGATGGACGTTGGGAAACCGCACTTTGTAATCTATGTGAATTGCGAGATCAAGGAACCTTCGAAATCTTAGTCAGACTAGTCACTTTACGTCTACAATACATGACATTATGAATGACATATACATTAAGAGTGCTTTATTTATTGAACACACTTCAGTTATCAATCGTTGGAACGGATGTAGAATGTAAAAAATACAAAAAAATCCGGATAAGTATTTCAATTATCTTGGTGTATTATGACATTGCATGGATAAGAAACATTTGGTGGTCATACATGTTGCGTAGGTTATCATATTCTTGTTTCCTACCAAATTGGTATTCACAGTCCAAAAACTGATGCAAATATGGAACGTATCATCAATTACACTGCTATATGGATGCGACATCCGTAAGGCATTTGGTATAACATATATTATCAGGTATTGTCAAATTAAATAGAGTACCGATATAACAAAATTCCACTTAATCCAAACTTATTACTTTCGACTCTTTCACGCACCGGGAATTCTAAACCTTTTAGGAGGAAACTTATGACAATTTGTCTCCTTGCCATAATAGTTTTGCTGCAATAAAAACAAATCTTCTAAGAACCGTCTTACAGATACCTCCAGGATTATAGCAGCACACGTTCATCTCCAGAACATCTCCAGGACACCCGATACCCTTAAATATATCCTATTTTAAACATTATTTGTTCTCACGAAAGAATCATTCACAAGACATAAATAAATAATAGCTGGTGTTATTTGTACTATTCTATAGTTGGTTACATTTTGGATCTTTTTCGCGAACTGACAAAGTGTAAGTATGGCAGTTACGTCAAAGGATGCTAACCTTAAATACATCCTCAATGTGGACATGGTTACAGGCAAGCTTCCATCATGAGTACAAAAAGGACATATATGATGGCATCATTATCAAAACCTCTAGGGATTTGCAACCTTTTTGATGTACAGACTGTGAAAGGATTCAGGCAAACTGTGCTATTCTGATTAATCTGTCACTCTGCATAGGAAGTAGAATTCATCGACTTTATCGCTTCTTTCTGACTGAACTGTTGATGTGAAGTCTAATTTGTAATGTGACAAGTTACGCATTTATAGTATTATATTCTGGAGATCAATCTGTATCTCGTGCTCTCTCTCTCTCTCTCTCTCTCTCTCTCTCTCTCTCTCTCTCTCTCCCCCTCTC
>JAUTBQ010183584.1:0-10811 GCA_032361185.1 Lepetodrilus ovalis | reverse complement strand
TGAATGTTAGCGCCTAAGAGCAAAACGCTAAAAGCGCTAACATTTCATGCTCGCTAACATTTCATGATTTACAGTATGCAGATACATTTCTGAAATATTCTAGGAACTGGATTGAAACCAGTACCCTATATAAAATGAACCAAGTAGGTTTCACTCAGTACAATTTTCAATTATTTGTCATCAGTTGAAACGAACCTAGCGTTTTTCACAAAATACAAATTTCCATTATTTGTTATCGGTTGAAAAGTACTCGTTATATCAAATATATTTTTCAATTTCTTGTTGTCAGTTGGAACATATAGTAAACCCTGTCAGTAAACCCCGTCTTTTACCAAGTACAATTCAATTCTTTGTCGTTGGTGAAAATGAATAAATAGTGCTTCATACCAAGTACAATTGTCAATACTTTGTCATCAGTCATAATGTACCCAGTGTTTTACCGAGCAGAATTTTAAATAATGTTGGTCATATGTCTAGGCCGTGAATGAGTGCCCGGCACATCCTGGCTTGTCTTAACTCTGCTAATTCTCCCTGATGAGCTAGCCGGCCTTATTTGTCTCCGACTGTTTGCACAAATGAGAATAAACAGTAGGAAGCCAGTGGTGAGGTAAGAATGGACACCGAGCCTAACCCTACAACAGGACCTTGAAAAGGTTGGCGGCTGGCTCTAAGCCTCTCACTTCACACCTACCCACCAGCTCACAGGACCCCAACTGCAAAGTCAACTCCCAGACTGGTGAAGGGGAAGCAAGCGATGGTACAGTTGGAGCAGGAGGAGACATCAAACTGAATCGACTCTGAGCAGGAACTCCAGGCCCACCCAGGGCATCTTAGACCTACATTGCTTTACAACATGTACAAAGGGGTAGACCCGGCACTGCAATTTGTACAGCACTTGTTTGCTCGTTCATGTTTGCACAATACAAGGATGGAGAAACGTGCTCTCCACCTTAAAAACAAGTGTTTTCTTGTACATGTATTTTTTTGTAAAATGTAAAATGTGATGCACAACATGAATGCACACTGAAAGGATAGATCACATGCATCAGAAGAAAAACTAATATTTTTCTTGGAAAGCAATAAAGGTAATAATATTTTTAACGGGTCATTTCTTGGTAGGAGGCATTCATATTTCAAAAGAATGTGTTCAAAAGAAACATTACCAATGCATCATTTGCATGTCACAATGAGGAAAAAAAAATTGCGATACATCACAGACTACAGGAATTTACCAGACATTTCAGAATCCAAACTATAAATTGCAGTACATTAAAACTAAAGCTTAATTTGACTCCAATCTATGGTTAGCAAACGTGTTCCATTTATTGAAAAGCATCGCTGGAGCGGGCATTGATTAATTAATCAACTGAATGAAATTGACCCTCACATAACAGACAGGAATCTCGCCAAATTGTCATAACAGGTGTTTCCCCTGCAAAGTGAAAATCGATGAAATCGTGTCTGCCGTTTCTTCAAATATTGCAAAAACCATTAAACATGATTCATTGAAAATACCTTTTATTGTGGAATGAATTAATCACCATCACAGTGCAGTTGTGTATTAATTGTAGATGGATAGCCAATTATCAAACTAGTTTAAAACTGACAAGATTTGCTGTGGCCAAAACTTATCTTCCATTAGATCACACAATATATTATTAATTAGCCAAATCATGATTGGAAATATATTTGATATATAGGGATCCTAACAAAATTTTCCCACAAATAACTGGAATGCCCTTCTGTCTGATTTTAAAAAAAGAAAGAAAAACCAACATAATATTTTATGCACATTATTAATGGATGTATTCCATGATAATGGTATTGGAGGAGATATTGACAAGAATAACAAGTGCCAATTGCAGGGTCAACTATCAAATCTATTGATCAGCATATATTATCAAATCAACACATAATACTAAGTTCCCTCTACTGATACGCATACATGCAGCCCATAAGCATGTCGAACAGGCAATTTAATCAAGATCTAGAAATTAATTAACCCTTGTTGCACTGCTATGATAATAAACCTTGCAATTTTATCATCTTGCTCATCAGCAGCAACATCAAAACATACAACAAGCAAAGGCAGATTGCAACAGAAACTATTGTAGATTCATTAATTAGTGTCAATAAAAATAATGCCATAGCAACACCAATAGAGCCAGCATATTTACTCATTCAACATGCAGAGGGTTAATTCTGCTTGAAGGCGGGGAAAGACATGGTAGCAGGAATTTAATTTCCTACATGTCATAAACAATCATCTCTCAGCTGAGATCCTCTAATGGGTTTTATCCAGCATGGAAACATTTCTTGTTCATGGGAAATAAATGGGTTGGCAAAACTGACGGTGCGACGACAAGCCTTATACTGTTGCACTGACAACCTGCACTAAGTATTTAAGACCATTAGTAGATAGACTTAGTAGATGGACTAAATAAGTAGCATGACAATTATCAATATCTGGTACAGATTGCTGTATTAGCATTACTTGCTCACTGTAAATTATCAAGAATTTTTATTTTTCAAGTACAGTTACATATGCATATTTAGTCATTTAGAATTATTTTCAGATATAATTGTTTTCATATACAATATTCCAAAAAGTCAAGACAATTCCAAGATATAATAGGGTAAAAATAATTTAGTTCATTGTAATTATTAAACAACTACTTCTTAAATTTATTCCTCACCATTACCATCATCAAAAAGAATAATTTAAAATTGAATTCGAAAAGTACTCATGAACAATTGTTCAATATCAAATCTGAACATAAATTATAAGGGAAAAAATAACGAAATCAAGCACAGCTACATCATAAATGACAATTTCATGAATGTTTCAAAGAAAACAATGACAAGAGACCTAGATTGAAATGATTCTGTATGATACGCGAGGAGCAGAGATGGTCAGCACGGCCAATTTGCAGACAATATGGTAGCAGAGCGGAGTCTGGACACAGAAATGTCAAAGGTAATGATATAGGCTAGGACTAACCTTCTTGGAGGCGGACTGGCCCCTCTTGACACAGAGCACACAGGAATTTGCCGAATAGTAATATACATCTCCGGGAAGCATGTATAGACCCTGTTGGCAACAGACTATACGAGAATGGGGCTATGACTCTACTGCTGTGACACCTCCAGGCTAACATATGGTTCAGTTCACATCCCAATACACGACCCAATGTGAAGAGAAAGTCTCTCCATTGCACTCCATAGGCCTGCTCATGATCGTTCCTCCTGCTGGTTTCAGTGTGTTGGGGTCTGTGCGGCCAGGTGTGTCCGTTTGGCTGCAGTCCCTCGCAATATGTCCACACTGGACAGACTTGGGTCGCAGTCTCCCCGAGGACAGGCTCCCTACACCGTGTCCTTGCGCCAAGCCATGCTAGGAGTTCGCTGGCTGATTGAGCCTGGTGGCAGAGCTGCCTGGTACAGCCTTCTGCCTATGACAACAGTGTGGCGAGGTGGGACATGACAAGTCGATCTGCGGCTAATGACGGCAGGCTGGTGGACACAGGGAAAGGCATGGAGTCTTAAAGACTAACAAGAGTAAGCTGCCACATCATTAGCATCCATGGCCTCATCTACCCACACACTACGTTGCTGCCAGCTTGCTTCTCTCCCTTACTTGATCACAGAGTGCTGCTATGCTTGTTACTACTATATAATAGATGAAGATGTTATGTGCTGTGTTGTGACGCAGCTCTGACCAGGGTCACTGTATTACACAACGCGACAGCGGTAATCTAGGAGTGGCGGAGGGTGGTGACCATCTCGCTAGCCAGTGCATGCTGCTGCTACTCTATAGCACTACACACGGCCTTACCTGTTCCAATCCCAGTCAGTCATTCACGACAACCCCCTTAGTCAATCGGTATGAACTCGGAACGCGCACAAATCTCTGGCAGAATCAAAACAAGAGGAAATCTATACTTCACGACGCACGGTGCTGACAGAGTATCTTGTGGCGAGACGGCTTCATTCATAGATCAGCAGCTGACTTGTGACAACCGAGGCTTGTTAATACTCGCTGTCTGCCCAACCAAAGGCATGTCTCCTCCATAACATTATCCCTTGACCAGACTGGAGGCCGTTCTCATCTGGATGACAATTTGGAGAACACTGATGGCTAAGGGCTAGGTGCACTGTAGCAGCCACACTGACCAGACAAACAACTGGCAGTAATGCTGAGACAATGAGCTGGTTGCTATGGAAATCCTGGGTGTCAGGAAGGTGGGTGGTAGAAATTAACTCCAAATGAATCTCAGGCAGAAATAGCCAGCATCACCGAGCAAGGCAGCAGCGCGGTATGACGGTGCGGTATGACGTACGGATGGCCGCCAATAGCCACCAAAATAACTTACCATGACTGGCCAATTCCAATATAATCCCAGGTCGCCTGCTTCATCAACTGGCTCAAATCTAATCATGTGTCATGAATGGATAATACAGACCCTCGACCCAATTTACCACAATCTATAAATTAAATAGGATCCCTCAATGTGTTTAGAAACACCAAATTTAGTCTTCCCTAGTCAATTGCTATTCTTGGAACACTGGTTGACAGTTGTTACTATAATTATATATAGAAATATATATCTGCATGTTTTATCATTACAAAGATCATTGTACCCCTATAATCGATGTTATTCTCAGCGCTTCAGTTGACAGATTTTACACCATGTGAATGATAGATCAGATAATTCTCCAGACACACGCAACACAACAAACACAATATCTATGGATATGGATTAATGACCATGACATGCAACAGACATTCAGCCACTCAACTAAGAATTATCATATTCTATTAATGTTCAAATGAAATCTTGACAATAAGGAATCGAGTTTGAGATACTGCTCCCGTGACAAAACATGGATTGCTGTGGGCATAATTAGATCAAAGGAACCATAAATCTCCGATAACTAGTTTCTGTTCTGTAGCAAACACCTAAAACTTGCTGAAGGTCATTACACTATTATCCATTTAATGGAACCTTGGAATAGGGCCAATGCTTAAGGTATATAGTTTTCACAGTATTTCATTGATTTCAGAAATTTGTTTACAGGAGGAAAGGAACCTGAAGCAAGTTATGGCTGGATACGATGGAAATTGAAGTAAGTTATTCTTCAGGATTTGATGTCTATTCATGTTGCTGCCATTGATACATTTCGGTCATTACCGAAGTACAAATTAGAAGCGTTTGAAAAGAAATGTCTCACAATTGAGAGAACTGGATAATTATAGGAGAAAAACCACAATAAAACGTGCAATTTGTGAGGCACTTTCATAAAAGCTTCCCATCACTATTCATTCAAGGTATCAGTATTGCCAGCCGCCAGCAGTTATCTAGATATCTAGCAATTCATCAACTTTGCTGAGTCGTCTAAAATAACATAAAAAGAAGTGAACCATCCAATCGTAATTGGCATTCATCGTCAGTAATACAGCAATGTCTATTTACAAAATTCACTTACCGGTATTGCCATTCTGACTTTGAAGGGCAATCTCGGTCAAATGAAGCAATGTCATGGATAAATGAAATAAAACGAGGTACATGTATTTGAGCGAAGGTTGCAAGTAACCAAACAGATAATAGTACCGGTACACGTAGCATTAAACAGCCAGCAGTTAAATCATTTTAAAAACTATTAAGCGAAAAGATTAACCAGCCCTGTACTACCAGTAATCTATATTATTAATTATCAGTGTGGAATACATACAAATATAAGGGTATACATAAGACGGGGAATTTAAACTCTGCATCCAGCAAATGTTATTACTACTAGCAACCTGGTGAAAATTGGGCAGAACATTTTACCAGATCACACTGCACTGGTGGATTAATTATGAATTGCAATGCACGTACTGCTGTCCTTGAATATTATATATATAAATATATGCATAACAGGTATGAAATGTTGCAACTTTGATGAATATATCATAAAATCCATAAATAGAAATTCAAATGCATATGTAGCAATTAGTTATCAATTTCAGAGATTTCCTTATTCAACCTTTGTTATTCAAATTGTTGAAAGTGTAATACTTCATAGAGGATAATTTCAGGTAAACCTGTTCACAACTAATCATTATTACTTTAACATTATTAGGGTTGGCTTTGGAAATTGAACAAATTTCTTACTTGTCTATTTCCCTAGCTACAATGCATTTAAATGCATACAGAAATAGTGATGTCAATGTCATCCAAGATAAAAATATAACATGACCTATTAATCACAATGTCCAAAAATTCTTCAAATATTTGATTTCAGGAAACAATTTACAAACGTCACACTCACAAGTGAAAAAAATAGTGGTCCATAAAACAAATATTAACATTAGCCACTTCATTCATGTCAGATTTAAACCCATCGGCTAAACACTTCAACTGGATCAATACTTGGCAGAGTTTTTCAAATATCTTGTGAATGCGGCAAGAATGTATTGAACCATGGATAAACAGGCTCTTAATCTTGCTGCTATTTCAGGCAATTCCTGCATTACAATCTCCTTGTGCCGTGCCTAGTTACATGAGAGACTGGTCAAAACAATATGCCATGGAACAAGTGGGTCAACAGGTCGGGTCGGGGCAGGGGGGATGGGAGAGAGGCGGAAATGCAAACAACGTCATGTTTACATGGAACCAGTCAAAGCACAATAAACTGTTCCTCATACCAGTGTAATTACTGAAAGTCGGGAGATATTCTCTTGACATTAAATCTGAACCGATTCTTCAACTTCTACTTGTAGACGGATTAAGAATTGAAATAGACTTAGGAAATTATTTCCTCATTTCCAAGGACATGATAAAGTACATTTCTTGTTATGATGACAATTAGTTTGACTTCCTGATTCAGGTGGATGACATTAACGTGGGATATCAAGTACATTCATATTGTGACTACTGTATCATGATGAAAACTGTAGATAACCAAGACTTGTTCAATGAATAATGTTATTTCTGTGGAAACTATTGATATAAAATAGCCACCTCAAGAGGAATGAAGAGATAGATTAGCTGTATGGGTGCTCCTACACTTTCAACATCATAAAATAGCGAGACGCAATAAATAGATGTATTTGTGTGACAGGTGTTAATTATAAAGGAATTTATTTGATGATAAAGAGTTAAGATCACGGACATGATGAACAAGTGTATTAATCATATTAAATCGGTCACACTCTTAATAACGGCTAAGGGGCTCCAGTTTCTAATGCCTTTCTGGTCTGAAAAATGTCAAATGATTAATTTATCATTCTCCTAGCCAGACAGTGTGGTACAAGGGAGGTAACTCATCATGGCACTACATAACAACATGAGCATTATCATCAGATTAGCATCTGTTTTGAGACGCCTACGTAGGAGACTGCTACCATGGATCAATACATTCATCGGTACACACAGTGGTGTTCAGAGGGGGAAGCGATTCTCATTGACAAGCAACCCGGCTCCGTCTACATGGTATTACAGGTAAGCAGCTGGGTTGGTGTTTGGATACGGACGGACGGACAGACAAGAGATGCGTGTTCATTGGAAATTGGCCATGCCACAGGAAATACTGCCAATCAAGTAAAAAAAATGGAACAGCAGTGCATTGAACAGTATTTCAATAAAGTAATATTGCTGCATAACGTAACTTGAAGCAAACTAGCTATGCTATTTACCAGATATTGAATGGCCGAGTTTAGTACAGCCCATACAAATGGAAAAGAACACATGATTACCCAGCAGACAAATTATTCATACTCCAAATTGTTCTAACATTGAAATCAATCAGCAAGAGACCCTAATTAGAAAGGGGTAATGATGTTTAGTAGACTAGTAGTATGATCACAGAACAACCTATTATTACTGCAACACTAACTAGCCCAATGTGGTCAAGTAGTTCTTACTTGAAGTTGGTTATGAACAGAACCTTTACTAATTCAACTACATGTACTTGTTATTATAGATGCTAACGATAAATTCCAACCTTGATGTGTTGTTGTGGATAGGTTGACCATACCATATTACTCAATACTAATTAATAACAGATGCGAACTACAAAAAAAATGCAAATAGAATTTAGTAAAATATGATCCGATTGGCCAAAAATTTGACAAACACTAATTTATTTATTTAGTATTTTTTCACTATCACAACTTGTCATTTTAGGGGAAGAGGAAACCCACAACATCTGTAGCGCTGAATGTTGCAGTAAACCTGCAAGCACTGGCTGGTACTGACAGACCAAGGATGATAACTGCACGTCCACTCTACGTACAGTGCATTCTATTAACATCACATCAGAAAAGTAACTTATGCGAACATTGATACCGGGCCCCCAGGGGCTGGATTTGAACTCGGGACCTTTGACTCCAAAGTCCAATGTTCTACCACTGCGCTACCACCAGTCCGACAAACATTAAAAGATGGGTTCATAAAGTGTTGGCGGGTAGAGTGAGCGAGTGAGCAAATGAATACGTAGTTTAAACCATTTTCGACGATGCGGGTAGAGTAAACTAACCAGACCAGGCATAGTCAGTTAATGTTCTACAATATACTTTTCATTTACAGCAATTACATATCTAAAATAAGAAAGAAAATAACAACAAAAAATGGTTCAGCATGATGGTATTTCTAAAAATGAATACACACAAAAGTTATTTTTTCTATTTCATGTCATAAAACATCTGTAGGAAGTAACACAAATATGAAATAATATTGGACAATATTGCAAATAAGATACAATTAAAATACCAAGAAATGTAGTCTGCAATAAATAGTCCTACTACCAAGAAATGTAGTCTGCAATAAATAGACCTACTCCGAGATTCAATACAGCGACAATTCACAAATATTTGGTCCAACTAGTCTTATTATATAGTGATAAGATGAGCAACCATCTGTAAAGTGATGTGACAAGTAGAAGATGAAGATGGCACTGACCGGTGTGTTTAGTTGTGGTATCTCAGCTCCCCCGCTGTTTCCCCGGTCGGACGTCATGAGGGCAGCTGAGGTTGGCACCGACACTTCTTTATTTTCCACCTGCAACAAATAGAAGTTTCCATATTTCAGTGACGCCGTCAATCGAGGAGAACCTAGAGATAACTGTGTTATGGGTAGAATCACAACTGGTCCAGATAAATTGTATCGTGTATGCAGATTCTGCATACCAATGTTCTGTAAACGTGAATTTGTTCTCCAGACTTACTGGCAAAATGAAACTGCAAGCTGGCAGTCTAACGTGCTACCACTGTGCTATCAATAACATTTCACCAAAAAAATCAAGAACAAGAAATTTTATGAAAGTTTTCCATCAAAACATGCAAGTAAACAGTACAGATGATATAAACATATAGGACATACACTATGATTTTATGATGCTTCAGTCATTAAATTTTTGATAGCCACCATATGTAACATGCCACATGTGCAGTACTCTTATTTCAGACACTGCATTAATAAAAATTTCAAGATTGGCATCATAAAGGATTGGTCCAGTACAGCGATGAGACTATTTAATCCATCTCCAGATGAGCAGCAATTAAATCTGCTAAATTAGATAAATTATTTACCAGATCAATAGATGTATTCTCATCACTACCATTTCAACATGGCCATGGCAAAAGGTGACCATTGAAACATGAAAGCTTTGTATAAACGAAACATGAAATGGTTGAATTCATTAATTTAGTAGAAAAGTATGCTCTTCAGTTCTTCCTGTTTAGATGAAATCGAAACTGTCGCATTTCAAAGGTGCTCATCAAGATGAAGATCTTATTTCTATCACTTATTCATGCAAGTACTTGCATGCAAATCAATAAGAAACAGGATATATATCAGCATTCCAAATATTACACACAATAAAGCACTAAAGGAATACAGTCACAAATATTTATGTTGGTTTAGACTAGTTCTTGACAACAGCAAAGTTCATTTACTTGACATAAAAAAAATAATAAGTCTGTTGCACTAATTCATATAAAATATGTTGGGGAAAAAGTACATCAGTAAATAAACTTTTGAGTGTACAAATCAAAAGTAAATAGTCTCAGACAGAAATTTGTTTGACCATTATCTAGGCTAATCAGCCGCGATAGTATGCCTTTAACATTAATAAATGTATAATAGTAATAATTGTGTATCATCATGCACAACATTTACAACTTTATGCGTAATCTATATATATTATTGCACGTAAAAATATTGGCCTAAATATTGAAATTTCATATGTTTTGTAATCTATTGTAGTTTACATTACGAATAATGGGAAACATTACCTGTAATCACAATTCTCTCTCTGATTGCTCGAAATAATTGCGAATAATCAAAGTAGCTTTATGTGTAATAAGTAAGCCTTGTACCCCTATCCACTAATCATAAGCCACAGGACTTTGAATCATTATAATAAAATTTTATATCATATAGCTAAATATAATAAGTACATGTAATTTTATTATAATTATTGAAAATCCTGTGAATAAATACACTCTGTTATTTAATTACAGCAATTACATGTCAATTGTTTATATAAAAAAAAGTCCCCACCCCCACCCCCCCACCCCAAAAATAACAGCAACTGGTAAATAAAAATAATAATTATAATAAAATTGTATATCATATAGCTAAATATAATATACTAGTATGTAATTTTATTATAATTATTGAAAGTCCCTTGAATAAATGTACCGGTATGCTGTTATTTAATTATAGCACTAGGCTTTGTTAAAGACAAATCATGGAAGGTTTTTTTCCAATATCACTTTTGTTCTTTTACAATTGTTTATCAAAAAGTTTTTTTAAAAGAACACCCCCCCC
>JAUTBQ010183583.1:0-24147 GCA_032361185.1 Lepetodrilus ovalis | reverse complement strand
TTTGTATCTGTAACATAATATGATGTTAATTGTTTTTAATCATCTTCCATATGTGTCTGTTCTGCTTCCACAGCATCAGGGTCAGAAACTCGCCAATGTTTTTGAAACATGATTATACCATCTTCTATTACTATAGCCGCTGAAAGTCTGATGCTGAGAATTGAGCCTGTTCTATCGGTGTAATTACTTGAATACCCGATACAAACCGTGTCTAACAGCTGTATTTTCTTGTTTTTTCTGTGTGGATCTATATATTCTATGAGCACTTCTTTCATCATCATCATACTAGTCATCCAGCCAAAGAAAAGGGTGTCTCCGTCATCTCTTATCTGAATATCATATATTCCACCGGTGGAGATTCCAGCTACATTCCCTGTTCCGTCAGTTTTTTGATCCACCACACTAACAGCATGAAGAATAGCGAAAACTTTATTTTCAATATGCATTTTTGCTTGGATGTACATTATTCTATTTTTAAGGGTTTGTTTTTTTCTTTTTTACAGCTTATAATATTAAAATAAACTTCATATAAATGATACCTATCAGCTGATAAGCAAAGTACGACAAAAAAAATGAAAAAATCAAACTATAAAAAAACAGCAAATAATATTGTTCTTATTTGCTGTTTTGTGTTTTAAATCTATAAAATGAATTACCCCTTATAAAAAGGCAACTTTACTACTTTGGCTAATTTTGATTTGTTTCTTATTTGAATATAAATTTCTGAATCTGATTTTCTAAACTCATTTGTTACATAACCCATACCAATTCCTTTACCCAAAGATGGGCTCATAGTTCCAGATGTTACAACTCCTATTTCATTCCCTTCAGCATCTACAATAAGGTAGTCGTGTCTTGGTATCGCTCTTTCTTGCATTTCAAAACCAACTAGTCTACGACTTACTCCGTTTTCTTTTTGCTGCTTTAATGCTTCTGAGTTTACAAAATCTTTGGTAAATTTGGTAATCCAACTCAAACCTGCTTCTATCGGCGAAGTGGTATCGTTAATATCATTTCCATAGAGACAAAAGCCCATTTCTAAACGCAACGTATCACGTGACGCTAAACCACAAGGTTTTATATTGTACTTCTCCCCCACTTTAAATACTGCTTCCCAAACCTTTTCGGCATGTTCGTTTGGCATATAAATCTCGAAACCACCGCTTCCTGTATAACCGGTTGCTGAGATGATAATATTGTCTAAACCTGCAAATTTCCCAATTTCGAAAGTATAATATTTCATGTTTTCTAAATCTACTTCTGTCAACGACTGCATGGCTTTTGCAGCATTTGGACCTTGTATAGCTAAAAGTGACATTCCATCAGATGAGTTGGTCATCTCAACACCCAAATCGTTGTGTTGGCTAATCCAATCCCAATCTTTTTGCATATTTGATGCATTTACAACTAGCATATATTCATCTTCTGCTATTCGGTAAACCAATAAATCATCTACAATTCCACCTTGATTATTCGGCAGACATGAATACTGTACTCTACCATCATAAAGCTTAGAAGCATCATTTGATGTTATTTTTTGAATTAATGCTAAGGCATTTTTTCCTTTTAAATGAAATTCGCCCATATGCGAAACATCAAAAACGCCTACGCTTTCTCGTACTGCAAGGTGTTCGGCGTTTACACCTTCGTACTGCACTGGCATATTATAACCTGTAAAGGGTACCATTTTAGCCCCTAATGCTTCGTGTATATGTGTTAATGCTGTATTTTTCATTGTATCTATTGTTTTATGTTTTAAACTACAAATTTAATATTCTTTTATTATAAATAAGTTGAAAGTCTATAAAGTTTTAAGTGCAGATTAAAATAGTTGCGAGTGGTTAGTTGTTAGTGGCGAGTTACTAGTGTCGAGTTATTAGTGACTGGTTGTAAATCACAAACATTTGACCTTTAGCTTGTCTCCTTAAACCCGTATCACAAAATCTTGTTTTACTTGTTCTTTTCTAAAAAATACAAGCCCCATATGATATAAATCTATACTGACCTTTACCTTAGGATGGATTTTTATCTCTCTCCATGCTGCTTCCATTTCTTTTGACCAATGTATATCATCAAAAATTATAAAGCTATCGTTAGCTACAGCATTTAGAAGCATTTCAAAATAAGCAAGCGTCGGCTTTTTCTTGTGGTTACCATCTACGTAAATCATATCATATACCGTATTTTTTAATACTTTTGGAAGGCTATCAGAGAATTCTCCCACCACAGAATCAACGGTATTAATATTGTGTTTTTTTAAATATTTAATTGCAATATTTGCCGTCTCAGGGCAACCTTCTAATGTTGTGATTTTTGCAGTAGGAAGCACTATTTGCATTGTAGCTGTTCCAATCCCTAAGGAAGTGCCTATTTCTAAAATATTTTTGGGTTGAAAATAATAAACTATCTTTTGAAGTAATTTTGACTTTGTTTTACCAATCCCTGCATACTTGGCTATTTGGTTAACTTGGCGTGTATTTGATTTAAAAACCTTTGAACCCGCACCAAAATCGGTTACTGAAATTGTCGTGGTATCGTGACTTAAATCTTTTTTGTAAGCCTGTAATTTTTTGTAAAAAGACGGATGTATTTTAGCTTCTAACCCTTTCGTTACAAAATCAAAAACAAAAGGCGAATGAATACTGTATTTTGATTTTGCATGAAAAAAGTATTTCACAAAAGAAAGAATACTTTGCCACATAAGGGTTGTTGGTGTTTTTATATGATTTTTAGTAATTGAACTTGAAAAACAAAAATACATTAAATTAATTATAAAAACTTATATTTGCAGTTCTATTAAAACAGGTTATGATTAAAAAAATAAGCATTTTACTGCTTTTTATATATGCTATGAGTTCTTGTGTGGCACATAAGGACATTGTATACTTTCAGGGAGAACCTATCGAAGATGGGAAAATTCATGAAATCTCAAACAAACCATATCGGTTACATGTTGATGATATATTGAGAATTGATATAAAAGCTGCCAATGAAGAACTTGTTAAAGTATTTAGCAATACTAGTATTAGCAACACGACTCAAGCCAATGCTGCCACATACTATTTTTCAGGATATTCAGTTGATAAACAGGGTTTTATTGAAATACCCTTATTGAAAAAAATCAATGTTCTTGGTTTTACAACACAAGAAGTTTCAGAAAAAATTATCGGTAAATTAGGCACATTTTTCAAAAATACCGATGATATATTTGTCAATGTAAAATTGGCTGGTGTGCAATACACAGTCATAGGTGAAGTTGGGGCTACAGGCAGTAAAGTACTTTACCAAAACAGCGTAAATATTATTGAAGCCATTGCAAATGCCGGCGATATTCAACTTACCGGTGATAAAACTAATGTAGAAGTTATAAGAGTTGACGAAGGTAAGATTAGAAAATTTAAAATAAATCTAACACAATTATCTTCTTTAGATTCAGAAGTTTTTTACATTCAACCCAATGACATCATTCATGTTCCCGCATTACAACAAAAATCTTTGGGTACTGGCGCAACAGCATCTCAAACCTTAGCCACTGTGGCATCTGTTGTTTCTTTATTAGCTACAACTTACTTATTAATAACACGATTATAATGCAGACGAATTCTTCAAATTTTGATATTAATGAGTTTTCTACTCTAGATATAAAAGCTTTATTATATAAAATATTTTCTTACTGGAAATGGTTTGTTGCTAGTTTGATAATCGCTTTTTTTGTAACACGATACATCAATGATTACAGAGAGCGTATCTACTCTTTAGATTCTCTCATTACGGTAAAAGACGAACAAAATCCAATATTTTCATCAAGCACCAATATTGCCTTTAACTGGGGTGGCTCTAGTGACTTAGTTGAAACGATAAAAACCATTCTAAAGTCTAGAACACATAATGAAAAAGTAATACAAGAAATGCAATTTTATGTAGATTATCTACACGAAGGCAAATACAGGATGGATGATGTTTATGGTCAAGTTCCTTTCGAAATAAAAGTAGATACTACTCATTTTCAGCTTATTGAAACTATAATGAAGCTCGAATTCCTATCTACTGATAAGGTAAAACTAAGCATTGATTATAAAGATGACTTGACTCGTGAATTATTGCATTACAACACAAACAAAAAGCAAATTTTTAACGCAACACAAGAACTCTTTTCTGAAGAATTCTCCATTGAAGGTGTTAAAAACAATTTTTTATCTTTTAAAATAAAACCCATAGGAAATCCGCAAATCGGACAAATCTATTACATCCGATTTAATAATTTTGATTCGAAAGTAGAACAGTATCGAAATCTTAAAGTTACTTCAGATAAAGGAACTTCAATTATCAAATTAAAACTTGATGGTGCCAATAAAAATCGATTGGTAGATTATTTAAATACAACTGTTAAAGTTTTAAGTAAAGACCAAGTCGAGAAAAAAATTCAATATGCCGTAAAGACAAAGAAATATATCGACGAATTGTTTGATGAAATGGCAGGAAATCTTAAAACTATAGAGAAAGATCTCGGAAGCTTTAAGCAAGATCAAAACATCTACAACCTCTCTACTGAAGGTAGTGCCATTTTTGAAGATGCCATTCAATTGGATTCTAAATCTAAACATTACCAAGATCGTTTAGACTATTTCAATAGCTTAGAATCTTACATTAGAAATCACGAAAGCATTGATGCTAATTCTATTCCTGCTCCAGCAGTAATTGAGATGGAAGATGCTAATATTTCGAAAAGTATTAGCGTGTTAATTGCTAGATCTAAAGCTAAGGAAACACTGTCAGAAACCGTGACACCTAACTACCCACCGCTAATAGAATTAGAACGTGAGATTAAGTTAGAAAGAAATACTTTGCTAGAAAATCTTAGCATGCTAAAATCAGAAACAGCAAAAGTACTCGGCAAGATTAAAACTCGTTTAAACACAAATCAGTACAAACTAAAAAAACTTCCCAAAAAGGAGCAAAAGCTATTGAGTTTTCAACGTAAATACGCTATTACAGAGCAAAATTACAATTACCTAAAGCAAAAAAGCTACGAAGCCGGCACTGCGATTGCATCTAATGTTTCTGATATTAAAATAATCGATACAGCTAAAGATACCGGTCAAAAACCTATTAAGCCTAATACCTTATTCAATACGCTTATCGGGTTCTTATTAGCTCTTATATTGCCATTACTATATATATTATTAAAAGAATTTTTAAATAATAAAATTCAAACAGTAGAAGAAGTTGAAGACGCCACAAGCATTCCTATACTCGGTGTAATTGGAACTAAAGAAGAAGATACAAACCTTGTCGTTTTTGAGCATTCAAAATCACCGATATCAGAAGCTTATAGAGCGCTGCGCTCTAACTTACAATTCATGCTTAAGCGTGGTGCAAAATCAAATATCATCCTAGCTACATCATCTATTAGCGGTGAAGGTAAAACTTTAACTTCTATAAACTTAGCAAGCGTTTTTGCGGTGAGTGGCAAAAAAACAATTTTGGTAGGTGTCGATTTAAGAAAGCCAAAAATTGCTGAAGAATTTGATATGAAAGCTACTGATTTAGGATTTGTTCACTTCTTATCAGGACAAAAAAATGCAGAAGATGTGATTCACAATACAAAATATGAAAACTTTGATGTAATGCTTTCCGGTCCTGTTCCGCCTAATCCTTCAGAATTATTGCTCAGTGAAAAAACTGCTGAAATGATGGAATATTTAAAAGAAAATTACGAATATATTATCTTAGATGCTCCACCAATTGGAGCCGTCTCAGATGCACAAGAACTCTTTCAATATGCCGATAGTATTGTGTACTTAATTCGTCAAGGACACAGTGAAATCAACCTGTTAAAAAACATCGAAGGAAAACATAAGCGTGGAGAATTACCTAGTATAAGCTATGTTTTAAATGACTTTACATTCAGTAAACGTCATGGCTATGGATACGGATATGGTGGTTATGGTTATGGATATGGCTATTATCAAAAAGAAACTAAGCCTTGGTATAAACGGATTTTTTCAATGAAAGGTAAAGGCTAAAAGATAGGAGATTAAAATTGTTACAAAAAAAACTTAGACGTTTCAGTTTATAACAAGACCAATTTGGTTATTCGGTTTTCGCCTAATGCTTCATTAAGAATTTTGATTATTTTTTCTTTACCATAGCTAAGTTCTTCTCTCAACACAGAAGACGTAAGATGTACAACGAGTGTTTGTCCTTTAAGTAGTATTTTTTCTGTGTAATTGGCAACGCCGTTTCCCATTTGTTTTTTCCAAATCTCTTCAACGTTAACTTGTCGTAAACCTTTAGATAGTTTATTCTCCTGAATCACAATTTTCATCAAGTCTGAAATGGAATTAACTTCGTTATGTCTATCTGCTTTTGACATTATAATTGAATCATTTTATAGGTTTGGTTAGTGCTTTTAACAGCCAACTCAGTGCGTTCGTAATGCGTATCACTAATAAATATTTGACCAAAATGCTCATCGTGAACCATTTTAACAAGTTTTGAAACACGTTGATCATCTAATTTGTCAAAAATATCATCTAACAACAGTATTGGTGTTCTATTGGTTTGTTTTTTTATCAAATCAAACTGGGCTAATTTCAACGCAATTAAGAATGATTTTTGTTGTCCTTGGCTTCCAAATTTATTAATAGGAAAACCATCTATCTCAAAGCTTAAATCATCTCGATGAGTCCCTTTACTTGTATATTGTAAAATACGGTCTCTGTCCACATTTGCTTCTAATAATTCCAATAGATTACTATCATTTAAGTGAGATGTATACTGAAGGTCAACGCCTTCATTACCACTTGATATAGATTTGTAATGTGAAAGTAATATAGGTGTAATCTTTGCTACAAACTCGAATCTTGTTTTATGAATTGCTGTTGCAAGTTGATCTAATTGCTGGTTATAAATGCTAAGTGTATCGGTATCAAATGTTCTATTTTTAGCAAAATATTTCAACAGTGCATTGCGCTGAGCAAGTACTTTTCTGTAGGCAATAACATCATGGAGATAGCTCTTATTTGATTGTGAAATTACACTATCCATAAACTTTCTACGCATCTGACTTCCTTCGATAATGAGATCTCTATCTGTTGGAGAAATTATCACTAAAGGTATGCTACCTATGTGTTCGGAAAATCGTTCGTACTTTTTCCCGTTTTTCTTAATGACTTTTTTTTGTGATTTTTTATAGCTACATACTATTACTTCTTCTTTATTATTATCTTCAAAATTTCCTTCTATCATAAAGAAGTCTTCACCATGTTTTACATTTTGAATAGAAACAGGATTAAAGTAACTTTTGGTTTGAGACAAATGATATATAGCATCTAAAACATTGGTCTTACCTACTCCATTATTGCCAACAATACAATTTATCATTGCATCAAAATTTATAGATTTTGATGCAAAATTTTTATAATTGATTAATTGTATATTTTTTAAACGCACTGGAATACTCTTTGATGCAAAGATACTGCTTTCAAGTGATTTTATTCGCAATAATTATACAACAAAAAAAAGAGGCTGACTTTAATTAGTCAACCTCTTGTATTTATAAAACTATTTAGTAATCGTTATCTTTTAATAAAAATAATATCAACTCTTCGGTTTGAAGCATCATTCTCATTTGAAAATGTAGGATTTGCTTCACCATAGCCTGTTGCTGAAACAATTCGCAAACTATCTATCCCTCTCACCTCTAACGCTTTTCTAACAGTTTTTACTCTGTTTTCAGATAAATCTTGGTTATAAGTATCATCTCCTTGAACATCAGCATGACCTTCTAGAATAATATTAATCTCTGGATTTTGAAATAAAGTCAGTGCTACCTTTGAGATTAGTTCATCATATTCTGGTCTAAGATTGAATACATTAATATCAAAATAAACTGGCTCAACTGAAATGATTCCTTCATCGATGATATTTTGAGTTTCATTTTGAACAGTATCTTTAGGTTTAGGACAACCTAAACGAGCTATATCACCTGGCACTTTAGGACATAAATCGACATCATCAAACACGCCATCTTTATCAGTGTCTACAGGACATCCTCTATTTGTAGTAGAGTATTTAATAGGACATGGGTCTTTATAATCTGGAAAACCATCTCTATCTGTATCAACTGGGACACCATTTCCATAAACTAAAGCTCCTTTTGGCGTGTTAGGATCTTTATCATATTCATTTATTACACCATCACCATCAGAATCACGATAATCTATAACTAGTTCTTCTTCTTTATCAATAGCGTAAGAATCTTTATCTAACCATGCATAATTATCAGCTTCCTTTTTATTTAGCTTAAAGACTAGACCTAATGATGTATTCATAAACATATCTAGAAGTTGCTTGTCACTTCTTGCCCCATCAAGAATATCATCTTCGTTAAGATTTATATCTTGTCTTAATTCAATATCAAAATTGTTATTTATTTTATATTTTAAGCTTGCTGCCGTTGTAAAGTACAAAGAATTAGCATGTCCGTCAGAGCTTGCATTATTCCCGTAATCTACCAATAACTCATCAGTTGCAATAGCGTATAATCTTGAATCATAAGTGTGCCAACCAAGACCTGCATAAGTGGCAAAATTCCATTTTCTCGCTTTTGTAGCATTTGGTTTTCTCATTAAGCTACTCAAGTTTAAAATTAAATCAAACTGAGCACCATAGGTCGTTGCTTCAAATCTCGTTTCTCCTAAAGAATAAGCACCTCCCCCAACGACAGTGTATGCATTACTCAGTTCAAAAGCACCACCGCTCATCCGTCCATAATGACCTTTTAATTCAAAGCCAAAGGCTGGAGTAATCATTTTATCTAAATAAGCATAATAGCCTAAATTAATGTCAATATCGCTCAACTCATCAACATTATATGTTGACCTTAAATCCCCATGCATTATAGAGTTATTAAATCCTGCCCCTATTGACCACGCATCTAGGGCATTTTGAGCAAATAATATATTAAAGGATAGTGTTAGAACTAATAAAAGTAATTTTTTCATAGTAATAAATTTTAATTAATAAAACAACTATTTATCTTGGAATAATTATTCTGGTACAAAATTAAATAAAGTTTATTACAACAAGGTGTTATTAATGAAAAAAAACACACTAAATACTTAAAATAAGTGTTTTTAAAATTATTTACAAGATTTCTATTATGAATTTAATATAAATATTGTAATTTTGCATTTCTTAAAAATCAATAATATAGGAAATGGCAGTTTACAAAAAGAAAGATAAAACAGCGAAAAACATACAAAAAGATCGTGCTCAAATTGAAGCAAACAGTACAACTAAAGAAGTATTTGAAGGTCTTGACTCTGGAGCAACTAAAGCTGAAGAATGGATTCTTAGAAATCAAAAAATAATACTTACCACTATGGCTCTCATTGTTGTAGGGGTTTTTGCTTATTTAGCATTTAACCGTTTCGTTAAAGAGCCTGCTGAGAAGAATGCAGCTAACGAATTGGCTTTTCCAAAAGATTATTTTGATCAGGCAATGAGTAACTCTGTTGCTAAAGATTCTCTTTTTAACTTAGCGCTTAATGGAGCTGATGGTAAAGAAGGCTTTATTGATATTGCTGACAGAGCCGGTTCTACAAATGCTGGAAACTTAGCAAAATACTATGCTGGTATTTCATACCTAAACATGTCAGACTATAAAAATGCTATTAAGTATTTAGATGATTTTTCTTCAGATGACCCAATCTCTAACAGTATTGCTAAAGGTGCAATAGGGGATTCATTTGCAAATCTTGGAGGGGACTACATCAAGGATGCCCTAAAGTATTACGAAGAAGCTATTCAAAGTAGTGCTAATAGTTTTTCTACTCCTATTTATCTTAAAAAAGCAGGAGAAACTGCATTAAGCTTAGGTGAGTTTGATAAAGCTGAAAAGTTTTTTTCTAGAATCAAACTAGAATATCCTAAGTCTGATGCTGCTACAGATATTGATGGTAAAATCAGTATTGCAAAATATTCTGTAAAATAAATTACTTATTTATTTACAAAAAAAAACAGCTACTTTGGTAGCTGTTTTTTTTTGTAATTAAAACTCGGTTACTATATCAATTTACCTGGATTCATTATAGCATTTGGATCAAAAGTATTCTTAATAGCCTTCATGTAAAAAATTTCTGCATCACTTTTTGAAAAGTGTAGGTAGTCTTTTTTTAATAAACCTACTCCGTGCTCAGCTGAAATACTTCCTTTATACTTTTCAATTAATGTAAAAAGAATTTGAGTTATTGAATCGCACTTATTCTTAAACTCTTCCTTATTCATATCTTTAGGCTTTAATATATTAATATGAATATTTCCATCTGCAATATGACCATACCAAATAACATCAAAATCAGGGTAATGCTCATTTAAGACTGTACTTGCTTCTTCTATAAACGATGGAATATCTGATGGAATCACTGAAACATCATTTTTATAAGGGGTATAAGGTGCTAATGACTCTGCAATATTTTCTCTATATGCCCAAATATTTCTAATATCTTGTGATTGCAGACCTATTATATCATTAACTATTTGCTGTTTTTCGTAAAGTTGAATAATTATTGTTTCTACTTGCTTCTGAATTTTATCACTTATATTTTCAAACTCTACTAAGACATAATAAAGGGCATCTTCTGTAAAAGGTTTTTTTCTATCACCCAGTTTTATAGAATAATCTAAAGCCTTGTCCGAAAAGAATTCGAAAGCTGTTATTTCTATATTATTCCTAAAAGTTTCAAGAATAGGTATTATTTCTTTAAAATCTGGCACTGCTAACAACAACACATTTATCTGTGATGGTTTTTTTGTCAATTGCATAGTTGCTTTTGTAATTATCCCTAGTGTGCCTTCGCTACCTATCACGAGATGTCTTAAATCGTATCCTGTTGCATTTTTAAGTAGCCCGTTGTTAATGTTGAGTATTTCTCCTTTTCCTGTTACAAATTCAAGCCCTAACACCCAATTTCTTGTAAGCCCATATTTTACAACTTTAATTCCACCAGCATTAGTGGCTATATTTCCGCCTATTTGACTTGTCCCTTTTGATGCAAAATCTAAAGGATAAAATAAATTTTTAGATGCTGCGAACAATTGTAATTCTTCCGTAATTACCCCAGCTTCAACTTGAACGGTCTGTGTAATCGGATTAAAATCTAGAATAGTGTTCATCTTTTCTAGAGATACAACTACTTCATTTTGAAAAGCTACTGCTCCCCCACTAAGTCCTGTTCTGCCTCCTGATGGTACAATTCCAACTTTGTGTTTATTTGCAAACTTGACGATTTCCTGAACTTGTTTTGATGACTTTGGGAAAAGAATACAAATTGGGTTTGGAGTATAAAAATCAGTCCAATCTTTTCCATAATTTTCTATAACTGCTTTATCTATAGAAAAATTGATTTCTTTTAAGTTTTCCTTAATTAATTCTAACACATTTTGCATAATAAAAACAGCTATTACTCTTTAATAAAACGAATGGGCTTTGTTGTACTTGAAATTGAAGCCAGATAAAATGGTTGTGTCATAACAGCAGTAGCCATACCACTAGGAGCAGTTTCTTTGTAATAAACGACAAGGGCTGCGTCGGTCTCTGTTATCTTATTTATCGCTATACTATAACCACCTGATGATTTAGATCCCATAAAGAGAGCTAAAACAAGTTCTTTCTTAAAATCTATTTTTGGAATGTCTAAATTTGGTGTTCTAGAACTATTAAGCTCTTTATAGACAGAAACCAATTCTTCAGCTGACTTAATAAGCATCTGCTTATTCTCGTATACATTGCTATGGCCTCCTTGCAAAAGTTTGGAAAAAACCTGTTGTTGTGTAGCTTGATATTTCTTTTCTAAATTGTTCTTTTGTTTAGATTTACAAGAGAAAATGAGTAATAGAATTGAAAAAAATAACGCTAGAAGTAATATTGAGTTTTTCATTTTTTTATAATTGATTATACACATCAAATATAAAAAATAAAAAGAACAGGGCAAATCATACTCCTGTTAATTTCCACACAAAGGCACGAAGACACGAAGTATTGTCAATTTAAAATTTAAATATTCGTATTAAAAACAGAAATCTATTATACAAAACAATAGTAAATAGCTATGTTTCAGCTAGTAACACTTATTGACAAGAATATTTATGCTAAAAAGAAGAATGTAAACTTTGCTGTAAAAACTTATTTTACAATAAATTCAGAGCGTCTGTTAACTAAGTGTTGCTTATTAGAACACTTTACACCTTTTTTACATCCGTTAAGAAGTTTTGTATCTCCATAACCTATAGCTGTAACTCGTGAAGCATCAACATTTCCTTTTGTGATAAAAGCCAAACAAATATCGGCTCTTTTTTGAGAAAGCTGTTTTAAAAATTTAGCATCACCTCTACTACCCGTATGAAAAGCTATTTCAATTTTCATATAAGAATATTTTGCTATAATTTTTCGTATTCTGATGAGTTCAGTCTTAGCTTCTTTAGTTAAATCGTAGCTGTCCGGTATAAACTCTATCTGTTGAGTGATTATTTTTTTTACATCGTTTACAACTTCAAATTCAGGAATTGCAATCAATTTAATTACTACATCGTGAGTCTTTTCAGAATCTTTTGTGGTAAAGATTAGTTTTGTTCTACGAGCATAGTTTTCTTTTATTATAACAATACGGTAATTACTATTTAAAGCTAACTCATTAAAAGAGAAAGTTCCATCTGGTTTAGACCAAATAGATGTAATTACTTTGTTGTTTAACTCTAAAGTGACATAGGCACTATCAAGCGCTTCGTTTTGCTCATTAGAAACAACTTTACCTACAACTTTATTGAATACGTCTGACGTATCAGCAAATGTAGCTATCGAAATAAATAAACTAATAATTAATAAATGAAATTTCATAATATTCTGGGGTGTTTTGGGGAGTTAGTAAATAAGTATATAAATTCTTAATCTCGTTTAAGGGATTACAATAAATTCTATTCTTCTGTTTTCTTTGTGCTCTACTTCAGTACATTCTACACCTTTTGCACAATGATTTTTTAGGAATTTGTCACCATATCCATTAGCTTCTAGTCTTGAAGTATCGATTCCTTCTTCTGTAAGGTAACTGACTACCGAGTCTGCTCTTTCTTTTGATATTTGTTCAGAATATGCTGAATCTCCTTTACTGTCAGTATGTACTTCAACACTTACTTTTATATCTTTATATTTTGTCATTACATCAACAACAGCTTTAAGTTTTTCAAGAGTTGCTACCGGTATTTCAGAATTATCTGTTTCAAAGCTCACGTGACCAACATCAATAAGTTTATTATTATCTACTTCAATAAACTCTCGAATAGGAAACAGCTCAATGTTTAGCTCAATCTCTTCACTTTCTCTTGATGTGTAGAGTGCTTTTCTTGAAATTGTAAAATTTTCTTTACTCACTTCAATGACATATCTAGCTCCACAATCTAATGAAAAACTAAATGCTGCATCTTCTCCAGTAGTTTTTTCTTCAATAGGAGTATCTTCCCCACGAATAAATAATTTGATAGATGCATCAGCAATATATTCTGCACTTTGCTTATTCAGCACTTTACCAGTAATAACTTGTGAACAATTTGCATCAGTTTGTGCATTTGAGATAGTTGAGATAAAAACAAGGAGTATTGTAATAAAAATTGATTTCATTTTGGGAGTTTTATATTAGCATTATTAATAAAACAAAGATATAAAAAAATTAGATTTACGCAAATTACCTAATTAATTTACTATTTGTATTTTTAATTTTTGTACTTTAGTATCCTTAAAAATTTTAAATTCAATAATTATGCCAAAATATATTGAAGTAACAGGAAATGTAAATAAAGAAGAAACGACAGAAGCTTTATTAAAGCACAAATTAAGCAATACATTTGTTGTAATTAACGACAGACCTTTTCCCGGTTACCATTATCACAAGATAAATAAAAGACTAACAGAGAAAAATACAAGTATTTTTTTAATACTGAAAAAACGATACACATGGGCTAGTGTTATCCGAGCGACAGATAAATTAAATACGTATTTAGATGAATCTATTAAAACAACCTTATCAAAAGTTTCTCTATTTAATGTAACCCATTATGCTATCAGAATTAAAGGCTTACACGATTTAACTGCTATCGAAAATATTCAAAGAGCATATCAAAATGAAGGTTTTGAGTTTATGAGAAGTAAAAGAATGTCTAAACCTAGAACAACTTTTTTTCAAGTAAAACGCTTTTTTGATATCAAAGAAATCGAAAAAGATATATTTCTCAGTAAAGATGGAAATTACCATCTTATTCTTGATAAGAAGATTGAATGGGAGTTATTTAGAAAAATGACAAAAAATGTAAAACTTAATATTAGTGATAATAACTTTGACGTAGTTAATGGTGCTTTCTACATGAATCACACTTTGGTAGATTTTATCAGAGTATATAAGCCTGATATTGACATAAAATTATTAAAAGAGATTAAACAAGAATACGAAAAACAGATTAATAAGTATTTTTAATAATACCTTATTCAATAACCTAAAAATGCCAAAAGAAAAAGTATTTCTTTTGGCATTTTATATTTTACTAACTAATCTTTATTGTTTTTATAATCTTCAAAACGTGATGGTACGTCTTTTTTTGGCCAAGTATTGTTTTCTTTATTTACATCTGCTGTAATTTCCTTAGCATCAATAATTATTTCTGCTATCTCTTTATCTGATGGGAAAACACGCCTAACTTCTTTATCATTATACCGCCATATTTCCGCAGGAAAATTATACGACTCTCTCGTACCGTCTTTAAATACAAAATCAACTAATATTGGCATTACAAGCCCTCCTGGTTTTTCAAAAACAATTTCATAAAAGAAACTCGAATTCTTTAATGTTTTTCTTTCTTCATCTGTAAAATTCTCTTCCAAATAATCTTTTAAAATCGGAAAATTATTAGCGGGGTCTGTATTGTTTAGCATTTCCGGCTCAAAATCATCACTTTCCGGTGAAACTAAGTATATCATTTTAGGAAAATCTTCAACCTTCATTCCATAAGCTTTTGCCATACGCTTTACACGTGCTGTTGGTTTATCGGTTACCACAAATTGTTTTACTTCCTTTATACCGATATCGTTTACTTCTGTGGTAAAAAACCAACCTCTCCAAAACCAATCTAAATCTGTTCCTGATGCATCTTCCATCGTTCTGAAAAAATCTGCTGTGGATGGGTGTTTGAATTTCCATCTATTGGCGTATGTTTTAAAGGCGTGGTCAAATAATTCATGCCCTAAAATAAATTCGCGCAACATATATAAACCGGCAGTTGGTTTGTGATAAGCATTCTTTCCGCTATCAAACACCACTCCATGTTGAGACATTATTGGTGCTATTCTACTCTGGTCGCCTGACATATAACCTATTATATCTTTTGGATAGCCTCTTGTTGGAAAATCTTTTTCTAACTCTTCTTGAGCCAGTAACTGTGTAAAAGTATTTAAACCTTCATCCATCCATCCCCACTGACGTTCATCTGAATTTACAACCATAGGAAACCAATTGTGCCCCACTTCGTGAATAATTACCCCAATCATTCCTGTTCTGGTTCTCTCCGCATAAGTTCCATCTGGTCTTGAGCGTCCGTAGTTCCAACAAATCATCGGGTACTCCATACCTTGTTGTTTGGCATTGATTGATATGGCTTTATGATATGGGTAGTCAAATAATCTTTTAGAATATGACTTTAATGTATGCACAACGGTCTTTGTAGAATACTCTTCCCAAAGTGGATTTCCTTCTTTTGGATATAGCGAAACTGCCATAACTGTTCGGTCTCCAAACTTAACTGCTTGTGCATCATAAATAAATTTTCTTGAACTGGAAAAAGCAAAGTCACGGACCATTTCTGCCTTAAAATGCCAAGTTTTTGTTTTATTTGAAAAACTCTTTTCTGCTGCTTCTGCTTCTTCTTGCGTCACAACAACAACGGGTTTATCAAATGAATCTTGCGCTTTTTTATAGCGTTTCATTTGTGCTTTTGTAAAAACTTCTTTTCTATTTTGCAGTACACCTGTTGCTTCTAACACATGGTCTGCAGGTGTTGTTATCTTCACATCATAATCACCAAAAACTAGGGTAAATTCACCACGACCAAGGTATTGTTTATTTTGCCATCCTTCTACATCGTTGTACACTGCCATTCTAGGAAACCATTGTGCTATGATATATAAATTATTGTTATCCTTATCGAAATGTTCGTAGCCTGATCGTCCACGTGCTACCAAGTAATTATTGATGTTATACCACCATTTCATTTTAAAAGTAATACTGGTATTTGGAGCTAATGCTTGGTCTAAATCTAAACGCATCATGGTACCATTAACAAAATAAGACATTGAGCTCCCAGATTCATTTTTTATGTAGTCAATTTTAAAACCACCGTCAAAAGGTTTTCCCATAAATTCTCCTACAAATTTCTCTGGACGATAACCTACTCCTGGCCCACCACCTTCAATTTTTTTGCTCATCGCATCTTTTGCTCTAATATTTTGGTCTAATTGCATCCAAAGATAATCTAAAGCATCTGGTGAGTTGTTATAATAAGTAACTGTTGCTTCTCCGTAAATTCTCTGTTTTTTATCATCTAGAGTTACATCTATCTTATAATCGGCTTTCTGTTGGTAATATTCGTGTCCTGGTGCTCCAGATGCCGTTCTATACACATTTGGTGTCGCCAGTTCTTCTTTTAATTGCTTGAATTTACTGATATTATAATGTCCTTCTTTTACAGGATTTTCATCAACATCATACTTTTCTCCCCTTTTATGTTCTTGTGCTTGCCCTATCCCTATAAAGATAATCACAGCAAATAGTGCTAGTATTTTTTTCATAATTATATAGTATTATTTAATTTCTAGATTTTTAATATTACTTGAAAAACACAATATCATTTGTATAACTCTTTGTTAAGTGCATGCTTTTGTAAATATCATTTATCTGTATCTTTATCCAGTTCTCTTGTTCTGGAAAAGATGCCATTAACATGGTGTTTTTTACCTTTAACTTTGTTACTTTTTCTATTTCTGTTGCTTCAAAATACAAATATACAACATCCTTTTCGTATTCTTTACCAACATATGTGTAGGGTTTTGCCGTATTGTTTACATCAATTCTAAAATGCTGTTTTGCATATTGAACAATCAAACTGTCTGCCGAAACGTCTTCTCTTTCTGTTCCTAATTCTAATTTTTTATTAAAATATTTGTGTAATTCCAACTCCATATCATTGGTAAAGAATTGCATACTGACTTGCAAAGCTTTCTCTTTTGCATTGTAATCAATATTTGTAATACTGTAGTATTCTTTATGTAAAGTATGTGATATCGTTATAAACGAAATAAACAACAACAAAACAACTGGCAGACCAACTCGTTTTATTTTATTACTTTTGAAATCATGAAACATAGTGTACTCTTTTTATTGTTACTCATCTTGGTTAGTTGTAAATCATTGGATAATGTTACAGGAACCAAAACAAAGTACAAAAATATAAAAATAACTGAATCGGAAGTTTACCCTGTAGGTGTTTGTGAACCTTCGATTGCAATTAATCCTATTAATCCTGACAATATAGTTGCCGGAAATGTGATGCGAAGTTTTCATTATTCTTATGATGGTGGAAAAACATGGAAAAGTAATGTTTTGATTTCTAATAAAGGGGTTTTTGGTGATCCTTGTATAGTTGCTGACAACAAAGGAACTTTCTATTATTTACATCTTTCTAACCCCGATAATCAGGCGTATTCTAGTGAAAATTTTTTAAATCAAATTGTAATTCAAAAATCCGAAAACGGTGGGCAAACGTGGACTGATGGTGTGGGGATAGGAAAAAACAAACCCGCACAACAAGATAAAGAATGGATGACTATCCACCCTAAAACAGGACAACTTTATGTTACTTGGACAGAATTTGACAAATATGGAAGTAAAAAAGCTAAACACAAAAGTAGGATTCGTTTTGCAACTTCAACTGATAAAGGAGAATCTTTTAGTCGAGCAATTACTATCAGTGAACTAGAAGGTGATGCAATAGACGATGATTACACGACAGAAGGTGCAGTACCCGCTGTAGATAACGAAGGTAATATTTATGTTGCTTGGGCTTTTGATAATAAATTGTATTTTGACAAGAGTACAGACAATGGTAAAACATGGAATGATAAAGATCAAATTATTGCGCAACAAGCAGAAGGCTGGACACAAAACATTCCGGGAATAGGGCGTGCAAATGGACTACCTGTAACTGTAGTTGATACCAGTAGTTCGGACTATGAAGGAACAATTTATGTAAATTGGACAGACCAACGAAATGGAATTGATAATACAGATGTTTTTATCATTAAATCTAATGACAAAGGTCAAACATGGTCTAATCCCATCAAGGTAAATCAAGACAACACAAAAACACATCAGTTCTTTAGTTGGTTAAGTGTCGACCCTAAAACAGGATATCTTTATCTTATTTATTATGATAGAAGTCGCTACACAAATAACAAAACAGATGTTGTATTAGCTATATCTAAAGATGGGGGAACTAATTTTACAAATGAAATAATATCAGAAAGTCCGTTTACTCCTAATACCGATTTCTTTTTTGGTGACTACAACAACATCTCCGTTTACGATGGTATTGTTCGTCCCATATGGACTAGATATGAAAATGACAAGTTAAGTATTTGGACTGCTATTATTGATATTCAATAAATGGAACAGTATTTGCATTTGCAGAGATACTATTGGAGTACTTTTTTTAAAATTGTTGAATTCTCCATAATTAATAATTACTAAAAACCTGTTATCTAGGACTCTACAAGCGACAAAAAGATACAAATAAATAGATTGTATGAATAATTATACTTACATTTGCATAACGAATCCCCATTTAATTTTTACAATACTATACTAACAAAAAAGTTGTAATCATGATACGTTTCGTAGAAAAAGAAAAAAAAAATATGAAAATAGCTACTGCTAGGCTTCCACACCTACTCTATCTAGGAGTACTCCTAATTTATTTATTTACTGAGTCCGTTGCTTTTGGGCAAACGACATCCATACCTGACATGAATTTTGAGCGGGCACTTATCAAACTAAAAATTGATACTGATGAACAAATAAATGGTCTTGTATATACTGAAGATATTAATACAATTAAATCGTTAGACATTTCCAACTCAAAAATCTACGACATTACCGGAATTGAAGGATTTAAAGCTCTCGAAACCTTAAATATTTCCACAAACAAATTGACGTTTATCAATTTAAGTAAGAATGCTTCTCTACATAAATTACTTTGCAACAATAACAACCTTACTCGACTTGATGTCAGTAAAAACACAAATCTCAGCTTCCTATCTTGTGCAAATAATGAAATAGAAGAATTAGATTTCGAAAATAATATCTTCTTGAGAAAGGTCTCTTTTGCAAACAATCAGTTAACTTCTTTCTTCTTAGGAAACGATACTGTTTGCTATTTAAATTGCGGCTACAATAACATCAATGATTTAGATGTTTCTAGAGCGAAAAATTTAGAAAAACTAACTTGCGACAACAACAAATTAATCGAACTAGATTTAAGTAATAATCCGAAACTTAAAAAAGTAAATTGTAGTAATAACGAACTAAAAGTACTTAATGTTAAAAATGGCAATAACAAGAACATTTCAGTTCTAAATGCTACTTATAATCTTTTCTTGAAATGTGTTGAAGTTGACAACCCTTCTAGCAATCACGATAACTGGGCTATTAGTAAAAATTCTAAATATTTATCTAATTGTTCTACATCAGTACCTGATGCTGTTTTTGAAAAAACCTTAATTAGTTTAGGCTTTGACTCTGGCACACCAGATCAGAAAATAAATACTGATGCTGCCAGTAAAATTAAACATCTAGATCTATCAAACAAAGGGCTTACAAGTCTAAAAGGAATAGAAAAATTTACAGCACTCGAAACCCTTTACTGCTATAACAATAATATTAAAAATTTAGATTTATCTCAAAATAAAAAACTTAAAAAAGTACTCTGTCAAGACAATGAATTGACAAACCTAAATCTATCTGGTTTAGATCAGTTAGAAGAACTTATTTGCAATAAAAATGAGATTACTTCTATTAATCTCAATGGCACTACAGGGCTTAAGAAACTTTATATATCTGACAATAAAATAAGCAATGTTGATGTTCATCATATGTCTAATTTAGAAATCCTAAAATGTGACAATAACAGTATCAGTAGTCTTATCTTAGATAAAAATATAAAGTTAAAAGAGCTCAATTGCTCCAATAATATATTGAGCGAGTTAAAACTCAACCCCACATCAAACTTATCAGAAATAGACGCTTCTGAAAACAGACTTACAGCATTAAACGTCAGCAATCTTGAAAATTTAAAAACGCTTAAGTGTAATATCAATAAGCTTACATCTTTAACACTTAAAAATTCTGGCTTAAGATATCTTGATTGTAGTAATAACAATTTGAATACCTTAACGACTGTCAACTCCATATTACTTGGACACCTTAACTGTGGGGAAAACAATTTGAGTTCCTTAGATGTAGAATATTTAATAGATCTCAAATCATTATTGGTCAACGATAACTCAATAGTTTCTCTTGACTTAATGGCAAATAAAAATTTGAATACTGTCAATTGTGATAACAATCAACTAGAAAAATTAATTCTACCGCTAAGTTCAAATATTGAAAAAATATTTGCAGCAAAAAATAAACTCACGTTTCTAGAATTAAAAAAACAAATTAAGCTAAAGGAATTATATGTTCCTTTCAACAAACTTTCTTTTTTAGATCTCAGTCACAACCCAGCTCTCGAAAGTGTAAAATGTTATAACAACAATAGTCTTACAGGGATTAATGTTAACAATAACAATAATGCATCACTCACCACTTTTGATGCTGAGAAGAACACAAGACTCACCTGTGTTCAAGTTGACGATTTAAACAAAGCAAACATGCGATCAGATAGCTATAAAAATTGGAAAAAAACAGGACTCACTTTGTTCAGTAATAAATGTGAAAATTCTACTTCGAAACCGATAAGCTTATCTGACTAACAAATAGCTTTCACTTCTTTTTAAAACTTTACCATTTTATTATTGAATTGGTATGTTTTTTTCATTTAAGTTTGCACTATAACTCAAGAAAACTTTCAAAAAATGAAAAAAGTATTTAAAATAATAGGTGTACTCCTTATATTATTACTTATTGCGCTAGTGGCTATCCCCTACTTTTACAAAGATGAAATAGAACAATTCATAAAAGAAGACATTAACAAAGGGCTTAATGCCAAATTTGACTATAAGGATATTTCTCTTTCGTTGATTAAAGATTTCCCCAATCTTAATGTAACAATGAAAGACATAACAATTGATGGTATAGCGGACTTCGAGAATATACGTTTTGCAGAAATAGCTGATTTGAAATTGAGTTTAGATGCCAAAAAAGTCTTCTGGGAGAAAAATTTTGAAATCAATAAAATTGATATTGATAAACTCGACCTAAATATCATTGTAAATAAAGATGGGAAAGCCAATTACGATATTTTAAAAGAAGCTACCAATGTTGATTCAACAAAAACAGATAATTCTTTTAAACTAAAATTAAAAAACTATTCACTTTCAAATTCAAATATAAGCTACCATGATTTAGGTTCAGGAATGTTACTTGATTTAAAAAATATAAATCACAAAGGAGATGGTGAAGTAACAGATAAAGCATATGAACTCAACACATTAACATCTATAGAATCAGCCAATTTTAAATACGACACGCAATTTTTAAATCGCGTAAAAATGGTTTTAGATTCTAAAGTATTGATTGAAGACAACTATATGAAATACAGTTTTACCAACCCACAATTAAAAGCTAATAATCTCGATATTACTTTTGAAAAAAGTATGGTTTGGATAAAAGATAAAGACATTCTACTCGACTTTGCTTTTAAAACTCAAAATCAACTAAAACAAATTCTATCCTTAGTCCCAAAGGAATATTTAACCAGCATCAAAGACGTTACAGCAAATGGAAATGCCCGCTTTAATGGAATGGTAAAAGGAACTTACAACAACTCTAATTATCCTGCTTACACCTTTAATCTAAATGTAAAAAAAGGATCTATAAAATACCCTGACTTACCTGAGACCATCCAAGATATTGATGTAGATGCAAAAGTGAAATTTGCTGGGGGAAAGAATTTAGACAATACTACCGTTGATTTGTCTAACCTACACCTGTTAATAGCCGACAATGCTGTAGATGGAATGTTGCAAATTCAAAATCCGATGACGGATCCACAAATAAAAACAGCCTTTAAATCAAATATTGATTTAAATAAGCTAAAAAATGCAATCAAAATTCCAGGTGTTAAAAAACTACAAGGTATATTAGATGCAGATTTCAAATTAAATGGGAAACTGTCAGATATAGAAAAGAAAAACTTTGAACAATTTGACGCCAGTGGATACATTAATGTCAGTGACCTTGTTTATAAATCAGATTCTATCTCACACACACTTAATGTAAAAAAAGCAACGATAGACGTTACTCCTAAAGCCTTAATCATGAAAGATATAGGAGCCAATATTGGTGACAATGATTTTTCCGTTAATGGGCAGATAAATAATTATATCGCTTACTTTTTAAGTAAAGATGAAGTGTTAAAAGCAGACTTTGTAATGCATTCAAATCAATTAAATTTAAATGATTTTATGGATGATGAAAAAGCTGGTACAGATACTGAAAATGAAGCCGGTAGCATTCAAATTCCAAAAAATATTGATGTAAAATTCATTGCTGACGTTGATAATTTACAGTATAAAGACATGAATTTAAAAGACGTAAAAGGCAACCTAAAAGTATTAGATGAAAAAGCATCATTAACCGCTGTTTTCTTAAAAACACTAGAAGGGCAGATGAGATTTAATGGTGTATATGATACTTCAGAAAAAACGCCAAAATCTTCTTTTGATATTAATATGGAAGATTTATCTATCGTAAAATCAGCCAATACCTTTACTACATTTGACACTTATGCCCCAGTACTTAAAAAAATTGGTGGTAAGTTCTTTTCTAACCTTAAAATGGATGTTGATTTAGATAAAAATATGAATCCAATTATGAAGACAGTTAATGCTTCTGGTACGTTTAACACAAACAGCACAAATGTCAAAGGAATCGAATTACTATCTAAAATTGGGGAACTATTAAAATTTAACGCACTCAACAATCCCAATATTGACAAAATAAAAGCCCAATTTACAATTGCTGATGGCATTATGAACATAAAACCTTTTAATTTTAAATTAAACGGAATGCAATCCGGATTATCAGGAAGTGTCAATCTAAACAAACAAATAAATTTTGTGTTAGATATCGACATCCCTAGAGAAAAATTAGGGACAAACCCCAATATATTATTAGAAGGTCTTGTAGGAAAACTGTCTGACTTGGGACTAGACACCAAGCTGGGAAAGATTATCAAAATGAAATTCAATATCACTGGCGATTACAACAATCCAAAAATAAAACCCATGCTCGCAGGATATGAAGGCATGACTACCGAAGAAATCATCACAGAAGTTATAGAAGATAAAGTGGAAGAAGTTATCGATGAAAAGGTAGAAGAAGCACGAGAAGAAGCAAAAAAACAAGCAGCAATAATAATGGCTGCTGCACAAGCTCAAGCCGATGCACTGATTAGCAAAGCACAACAAGCAGGAGATGAAGTAAAAAAACAAGCCAAAAAGCAAGGAGATAAATTAATTGCTGATGCAACTAATCCTTTTACTAAATTAGCAGCACAAACAGCAGCTGGAGAACTCAATAAAAAAGCCGATAAAACGGCTAAAGGTATTGTACAAAAGGCACAAACGAAAGCAGATAAATTATTAGCTACGGCACAACAAAAAGCAGATAAATTATTAGCTACAGAAGTAGATGTGATTAAAGATTAGATTAGTTACGAGTTGCGAGTGGCTAGTTGTTAGTTGTTAGTATTATAAGTTAAAACTCGATAACTCGATAACCCTACAACTCAATAACCCGACAACTCGATAACTCGATAACTCAATAA
>JAUTBQ010183572.1:0-10812 GCA_032361185.1 Lepetodrilus ovalis | reverse complement strand
TCAAACGTAAATAGTCTCAGACTGAAATTCGTTTGGTCATTATCTAGGTCTATCAACTGTGATTGTATGCCTTTAAACATGCTATATACATAAACTTCAACAAGAATATGTGTTAGATATCAATGGTCAATTTTAGGTATTTATTTCATAGTATGTCAACCAAGTTAGATACGATTTACATAGACATTGTGTGTAGCATTAGATGTAGGGTTGACCAGTTGTAATGCTGCTCCGTCGTCAGTAAAGGCAGACTATGAATAAAACTCGGTGAGCCAGCTCTGAATGCCATAGTCTGCTACAGCCTCTCGGTGATGCTGGGCGAGTAGAACACTATCACAAGTAGAACACTATTATGAGTAGAACACTATCGCGCAATCCTTTAGGAGTTCTGTGACATTAAATATCTCACATCCATAAAAGTGCGCAGGGCTGTTCTCCTAGTCTGCTACTGGCTGAATGTAGCGGATGTGCTGTGTGTATGTTCCAGTGAAGCCCACGGCCGTGGAAGGGCAGTGTGTAAAGACGCCGACTGGACTGTTCCCGATGGAGAGCTCATGTGCGCGCTACTACGACTGCAGTCAAGAGACCAGCATCCTGGGGAGGTTCGTAGCGGAGTGTGACCCCCCTCTGCTGTTCGACGGCTTCGACGGGAAGTGCATGGACCCGGCGGTAGCCAGCTGTAATCCGCGGCCAATAGAGGTTGACAGATGTACGTCACTGACAAATAGCTTAATAACGACTTCATGTATTGATCTATGAATGGTGATCAGGGTAACAGTCTTTGAGATGATACACTTTATATATCATCGACTAATTTCAACATATTTTATTGGCATAACATAACAATATTCGATGATAAAAAAAAAAAAAATCAAAATATGATACCCATGGTAACAATGTAACAGTAATTTACAAAAATCAAGATTCCACAAAAAGTGGTTAATCATGTGGATGTTTCTAGGTGACTACCACGCCATAAAGGGTCAATTCTGCGCCCTCACGCTGCCCGCCTGCCCAACGTGCGAACAAGCAAACCCATCGTGTCGTGGCAAGCCAGATTACTACACAGGTCCCGTCCCCATTAACCTGGTAACTTTCTACACCTGTCTGAACCAAAGAACCACCATCAGCTCATGCTTGGCTGGACAGGTGTTTAACGGAGTCAAAGGGAGCTGTGAAGCTATGATGCAGTCTACAACATCCAGTCCATTCACCAGTACACCACCACCAGTCACAACTCCATACACAGGCCTGCCTACAGGTAATCATGTAGCCAATAATTACTGTCAGAACAAACACACACCTGCTCGTAATGTGTAATGTTTCATAAACGTAATGGCATGGTATGTTTATTCTAGATGTGTTATAGGTTTCTCTCGTAAGTGTATAAATTGTCCGCCATGTATGAATATATTCATTGCCGAATTATCTTCTTGATGGCAATGGTGATATACTTCGTTAAGCTTGAATTTGAATTTGAGAAAGTTTTATTTTCGTAAAGAAACGCCATGTTTTTCAAATCTCGTTATTTAGGAATGCTATGATATTTGCTGTCAAACTTTTCATTCAGTATCTGCTAGCGACATCGGGTCATTCTGCGCTAAAAACCCGACTTCTAAAGCTGTACATCCGGACAGCTGCGCACAGTACTGGGACTGCAGTCGGATGACCCCACAGTACGGCGTCCAGTACTTGTTGGAGTGTCAGTATCCGTTTTTCTTCAACCAGCACTCGGGAGCCTGTGAAAGCTTCACTTCCGTCAACTGTGGTGCTAGGAGAGAAGTAATGACACCATGTAAGTACTGATATCTTCTATATGTGTGTGCCACCTTTACGTGTCCTAAGAGAGTGGTACACCAGAGTTTATATCATCATTATATATTAAGGATAGTTATGCATGGGACGTTCTGGCTGCAGAGTGAACATGTTTTTTTTTTTAATGAACGTCCAGAGGTCGACGGTAATTCTATGACCAGTAGTGCAGTTGTTGAACGTTTGGTCTTCGGAGCAAAAAGTTCCGAGTTCAAATTCCACCCCTGGAGGCTTATATCAATGTTTGCGGAAGTTCCCTTTCTGATGCGATATTGATAGGAAGCATTGTCTGTAGAGTGGCAATACAGTTATCATCCTTGGTCTGTCAGTACCAGCCGGTGCTCGCATGTTTACTGCAACAATCAGTGCTACATATGCTGTGGGTTTCCTCCTGCCCTAAACTAACAAGTCGTGATATTAGTGAAAGATTCTAGAAAGCTACTCTAAACACAAATACCCAGCAAAATAATAATGTACTGTTTCTGTTGCTTCCAGGTGAGTACATCGCCTTTACAGTGGCGCTCTGCAGGAGTCTCAACACGTGTAAGAACTGCGAGGAGTCGCAGCTAAACTGTCGCGGGAAAGCTAATGGATACAAAGACTCCATGAGGAACGAACTACAGCGCTACTTCCAATGTCAGAGCCAACGTACCACCATATTGTCCTGTCCAGCGGGCCAACAGTTTGACCCGATTCTAGCAGACTGCAGACTCCCTACAGACAAATCCATTCCTGTTTGTAAGTAGACTTCCATTATATCCATTATACCCATTGCAGTTTATATTTTTTCTGGAACAATTTCAATAAATTCCAAAATTAACAATTTATGGATACCCCTTTCATGAAGCTCTCGTATCTATTAAGAGTGACCCATATCTATCCTACGACAGCACTATGGCCTCTTAATGGACACAAGAGCACCTTCATGAAATGGGTGAAATATTCCCGCTGTGACGTAAAACAGTAATTCAATCCCTCACTCAAGAAAGGGGAGCCCATTAATGAGTAGGAATACTACCAACTTGCCATTTATCTAACCACAAATACATAATAATTTTATATATTTCTTTAATATTGCTACTAGAAGTATTTTTTGTCAACACCCTCACGTCCTAGTAAAATAATGTAGTACTAGTAGTTGTGTTTATTGTGTGCAGTGAGTTCTGAGATGGAAGCTGCAGTCCAGTGTTCCAAGACGGCCACAGGAAGGTTTCCGCACGCTCACAACTGTGCCCAGTACTGGGACTGCTCGCTGCCCAACGGTCCTTATGGACGCTTCCTCCAGGAATGTCCATATCCTCAGCTATATGAGCCCACGTCCGCCACCTGTAAGGACCACATCCAAGTACCGTGTGGCAGCAGGGAGGAGCCCATGCTCAGATGTAAGAATTGATGGCCGACGTGCGGTCTGTTTGCTACCCACGACGTAAGGCATGCATATTATAACCATTTTCTAAAATGAATCGTGACATACATGATTTGTACGTTTCACGTGAAAATTTGTGTTTTCACTTTTTAAGCCACACTTCAATGTGGACAAGTATGTTAAATATCACATGGACAACAAAAGTATGTCTAGAGTATTTACAAATCAATATATTAATTAACGCATCTAGGCATACTAAACATTAACTCTATACATACGGTAATTAGCATGTTCGTGGCACTACGTCATGAAGCTGTCATGGCCACTGCTGTTTGTCAGTAGAACCAAACAATGCCTCAGATGGATATTCCTATATTGCCTTGCAGGCGAGTATTTCGCCATTCTGAAGCAGTACTGCCAGGTATTGGGAACCAGCTGTCCAGACTGCACGAACGTCAACCCGTCATGCGTGGCTCAGACAGATGGACTCAAAGGAGCCATCTCCGGAAGTAGAAGCAAGTACTACTCGTGTCTCCGGGATCGCACGATGTTACACGAGTGTACAGGAAGTCAAGAGTTTGATACCGCCACCAAGACGTGCCAAGCCCTTGTCTATGGTACGTTGATGTCATCGGTATACAGCTAAATATTGCCAGTATGCTCAAGCATTTAATACAGTACATAGATGTTGTAAAAGACAATAGATATTAAGACAATACACCAACAAGATTTAACATGTAATGTCGCATCTTATATGGAAGAAAATATTATCCACACCATATTGACATTCATTTTACATTTATTTGCTACATGTATATATTGAATCGTTTAATCGATTTTGTAGAATATATGGAATGTGTACCTTAAAGGAGTTTTCAAGTATGATTAAGTTTTTGCTAACAATAAAGCATTAATTATATCATTTTCTGTTTCAAAGAACTTCTGAATAAAGTATTCATTCTGTTCGTACCTTTTCATTAGTTTCCTCATCAGCGGAGGCGCTGTATTACTGTCGGTCAAACCCCCAGGGCCTGTACCCGAGTGGTGCCAGTTGCTCCCAGTACTACAACTGCTCCCACGTGACTCACCTGCCCTATGGCTTGTACAGAGAGGAGTGCCCATACCCACAGCAGTTCGATGTCAGCACACGCACGTGTCGAGACTTCAAGTTGGTGCAGTGCGGAACTCGCAGACAACACAAGTCTCCGTGTAAGTCTACGTCAGGAGAAAGTAGCTGTCTATCTATCTATCAGTAGTGGGTAGATTAGGTCATTATTCATCACAGGTAGAGGTCTTTTACACCAAAGTCTGTAGCTTAGCGATAGGATTCGTTTTCTGGTTCGTCAGTACTAACTGGTGCTCTCAGGTTTATTGCAACTCTAAGTTCTATATTATATTATACTACGTGTTGCATGTTTAATTGTGTTGTATACTGACAATGGGTGATAGTGATATATGAGAAAAAATCGTGAAAATGGCTCCAAACACTAATAAACCCTCTCCCTGCTGGATTATACACAGACACTGCTCTTTAGGATATCTCAGGTTGAATGCAGCAGGGATAGAGTTAATTAAATATAAAAAGCGGCTAAATATTAGTCAACACTTGCTTGCCCGTGTACTTCAGGCAACTACCTGGCCAAGTCAATGCAGTACACTGGTGTGACATGCACAGAACCTACATGCGTGGGTAAGAGTGACGGCGTTCACGTGGGACACGACCTAGGCCAGGGCTACTACCAGTGTCTGCAGGAACGCACCATCAAGACGTCCTCCTGTGCTCAGTACCATTACTTCGACCCCGTGTTCAGGGAGTGTAGGGCCACCCTCACACAGAGTAAGTTACAATGTACTCCCACGTAGGGCCACCCTCACACAGAGTAAGTTACAATGTACTCCCACGTAGGGTCACCCTCACACAGAGTAAGTTACAATGTACTCCCACGTAGGGCCACCCTCACACAGAGTAAGTTACCAAGTACTCCCACATAGGGCCACTCTAATTTGCGTATTATAAGCAGTCATAGTTATTATTATTATCATGTTCACTTCATGTCTGTAAATCTCGAAGATTTCTTATCCACTAAGAGACCATACCTCTCTCATAAATGCACGAGCACCATGTATTAGAGATCACTACGAGAGCGCTATATTCTCTTAGTAGATGATAGAGTTTCGACAAATGATACCCTGAGCTGGATATATTAATCTTAAATGTTTTGTTTGTAACTGTAGAGGCCTTCATTTTCCCAGGTTCATCATCAAATGCAGTAATTCACGTGCAATATGTCACATATTTATTAGGTCACTTGGTATTTGACAAACTTGCCCGTGTTGAAGTGTAAGTTGGAACATGCATGTGAATACTATTGTTTGAGCAATACATTAATGTGACGTAATATATAGGAATTCTCCATTTTGAAGTTGACCGTGGCACAACTAAATATCTCTAAACTTTTTATGGATATCGCTTGTTTGTTCCACAGAGGCTGTCAACCACTTCTGTAACATCCATCCAAACATCAAGGCAGAGAATCCTGTCAACTGCGCCCAGTACATCAACTGTAACCCTGTCAAACCTCAAATAATTGAGTGCGGATATCCTCGGCTCTTCAATGGGTCTAACTGTATCGAACACCAGTCTGTGACATGTGGGAAACGATTTGAACCAATCTCTCCTTGTAAGCATGAACAAACTGTATTGAATACAAACCTAATGCCAGAGATTTGTAGTCAACAGTTCTACAAAAGATAGCTGTAATTTCAACCGTAATCATACCATACTATTAACATTTGAGTTACGGTTACAATTGGTTAGCAAGATGCGACCAAATAAATTGAAAATGGTGTATAACAGAGTAGAGGCAATGTATTTAAACTGGTTTTATGGGATGCACAATGCAAACTATATTCCTTGTGTATTGCACAGGCGAGTACATACAAAACCAGCATTGTCCTGGAGGTACGCCAAAGTGCAGCCCGTGCGAGGAGAGGATACCTTCTTGTAAGGACCTACCAGACGGATATCAGCCGTACCCCGACCGCCCACCATCGCCCCTCTTCGTGCGCTGTCTGAACAAGAGGACAGAGTCAGTCATCAAGTGTAGAGGGGACATATACAACCCGACAACTCGACAGTGCGGAGGCAAGCTGGCGCCTGGTAAGAGTTGTACTACGTGTTTCCGGTGTGGTCTGCATCTTCTTAAACAAATGGTCTTTCCCCCTAGCCAGTGGACGAACTGTATGAATAGTCTAGGTCTGGAGGGCATGTGTTTAGTGGTACCGAAGTATCCGACTCGACAGACAGGATGGTAGTACTCCTAGAATGCCCATACGACTCTAACTTTCTATGAGAACTATTCACATAGTTGGGCAACATTAAAGGCATGTACATGATTTTGGCAAGGTATAATGTAAATCGTGATTTTTTATATAGTAATAATTATGAAGTGTTCCTTTTAAAAAATGTTATCCATAAACTGTCTTCAGATATAGTTATCACCGACATAAATCAATCACCTGCATTAGCCTAATAATGCATTTAATTTTTTCCAGCTTTTGTGGAGAGTGTGTGTAAGAAGTACCCAAGTGCTCGGTTCCCATCCCCAGAGAACTGCGCGCGGTATTACGACTGCAGCAAGCCCGTGCTGGACATACTCAACATCAAGTACGCCAAGGAATGCAGATATCCACAACTCTACTCCGCCGACGACAACTCCTGTATCAACATATTCCAGGACTTACAGACAGTTGTGGACTGTGGCCAACGAAAGGAACCGTACGATGCATGTACGTATTGTATATAGTACACTGGCGTACACCCGTACCAGGGATGGAAATTAACACTAGCACGCTAGCCCGGGCTATTTCTCCTAAGGGCTAGTAGAAATTCATGTTTCTTGTAAACATTTGTTATTTGTATCACTCTTCGGGCTAGTAAGTTGGATGGGTCAGTTTCCATCGTTGCCATACTGCTCGATTACCTTTACACTCCATCGTAAACATATAGCGAAATGCTAGTGGTGGTCTTATGGTCTTATGATAGCTTTACACTAGCTGTAGATTGGACTCCTGGTCAGATCCTCGCCTTCTATAGTGTGTACCGGTAGTAGAAGAATGCACAATATTTATTCCATAGCTTAGTGATGGGAATCAGCTGTGATTTCATAACCTATAATTGGTTACTATCAGATGGACCCAACCGATCAATCATCGGTTGCATAATTAGTTGGATCTAGTATAAATAGAACATTAGGCTAAATACTAAATGTTTTAATTTTTGCAAGTTTTGTATGTCCCGGTACACATATCATAATATATCTTATATGGTATGCCTACTAGAGATGCAACTAAAACACCAAGTGATGAATATGAATATATAATAAAATGAAAGAAAAACAGTAAATTAACCAAACCAATCACATATGCATTAATTAATCTGTCAGTGTAAATCCATGATTATGAATAATGTTCAGAGTTTCCAAAAGCTTGAATAGTGTTTATTTCTTTAATAGCACAGACCTCACTTAAATTATTAGCAACAATCAGTTGTGACAATTCATAATCGATTGTTGCATCGCTAAAGGATAACCAACTAATCATTGGTTATTATCGTTAATAAGAACATCACTACCATAGCTACTTATGCATATAATTTCCTGTTGGTGAGATTCCCAGTGACATTTAACTCTATAATCACTCGCTCCTGTTGGCGTGATAAACAGGTCTGATCTTTTCTCCATGTAATACAGTTATTCTTTTGTGAAAATAACATTGGTATAGACTGTACTTCGGTAAGCTAACATGTACAGGATACTACAGTGATGACGAATTAACCCACCTATTTCTGAGCAGATACATGTAATTTCAGATACTGGACGTCTAGCTATTCTATCTAAGAAGTTAGATCTGTGTTCATGGGTTTGGTATTCATAGTAGCAACAGAAAAAAGGAATCTTAACTGGATGTGAAAACCCCCCCAGAATTTCTAGGTTCCCTGATTAAACGTAATTATATCGGACTGAAACCAGCATTTAGGATTTCCCCCCCATTAATTTACTTTTGGGGATAGAATTGCATGTCAGATGATGTTTTATTTTATTTATACTGTTTGTTTATGGTAGGTGAATACCAGGAGCATTGTGGGAAGGGCCAGTACCCAACATGCAACGCATGTCGCCAAAGAATCCCGACCTGTCGTGGTCAGCCCAGCCGTCGCTACCTCAACTTCCCCGTGGCAGACCCCAACAGCTCCCGCTACTTCTTGTGTTTCCGGGACAGGACTGTGGTGTACGGCACATGTGCAGATTCGCACCGCTTTGATACATTCCAAGTGAAGTGTGTACCAAAGTTTCCAGTTACCACACCACCTCCTCGCTGGGCGAAGAAGTGAAAGGAGAGCATTGTCAAGGAAGACAGTGTGAACAATCTTAGTACTTTGTCATGTTGTGGACGGTAGTCATTAAATTTGATATATAATGCAAGGAGTTGTCAGTCTGAAGGGACAATATGGTTTTCAGTTTTGTCGGATAGTGCGATTAGTCCTCGCGTCGACATTCTGGAATCGCGGCTAGGGTACCACACCTGCGGAGACTGCAGTGGGAGGGTAACGGAATGGCGACCATTTCGTGCCGTTGACTCTGCTTAATGTACATTTGTGTGAACTCTGTGTGTATGTATAGAAGAAAAGCATTAAATCACACACTCATTCATTGCAACCAATCTTTTGGATGAATTACCATCAAACAATGGACAAATGAAACTATTCATGATATCGAGACATCTTCATGTCTGTTTGTATTATATATAATATAGTTTACCATAATGATAAAATAGATACATAAACAGAGCTAAATTTCATCCAGATTTTGTCCAAGCGTTATCTTTCAAAATGGCGGAGATTTACAATTCATCACGATAGTTTATTGTTATCACCATTGGTTCATTTATATTAATTGTGATTTGTGGCCATTAACATGGTACCAGTAGCTGTTGTGATGTGTTTTCATGTACCTGTAATCTGAATGCTAAACTTCACATACAGGGTCTTGCAACGCAGTAGAGATTTCTACAAGATACACTATGGAGAATGTCATCACAATTGTATTCACCATAAGGATCTGAACACACATCGGCAGCTTCCTTCAAGATAATTCCAAGTCCATCTTACCAATAACGATAAAATGGCTTTCAAAATATTAATTCGTCGAATAGTAGTACATTGGCATGTATATATATGCTCAGTGTTATTGTACTATTATAACTTATACCCATCTTCCGGTCTCGTTGCCATGTTTCTTTTGTTCTAAGTGTACTTGTATATCCGGATACACCTACACTTCTTCAGAGAAAATGTAGGTACCAATATCAGAAATGAACCTACACTTTTTTCAAAGCACTAATTCGTTTATTTCGGAGATAGCGTAGGAATATTGGAAATACAAGTATACTTTCCCTTCATCGAGTTGTACATTTTTGAAATTCATGAAATACATGTGCCCAAACCTGGGATTGAACCAGTCTGTGGTCAAAACATAATCTTGATTCAACAGTCGCTACCACAGGATCAAATAGCTGACTGAAGATAAAAGCATTCGTTTATCTAGTTATGACCGATTCACGGAAGTCACGTGGCTATAATGTCACATACACATGCTACAAGAAAACTATGTACAGCACAAAATAATTGTTCATCCTTGGGAAATCTGGCATGTTGATGATCTAGTACAACTTACACTATCTTATTAATTTATTTTCTTAGGCATTACATATATTTTACATTTAGATGGTACAATAGGTCCGCCACTGAGTTAGGTATATGTACGTCTACAAATAACCACATGGACACTGATCAAGTAGATATAAAATGTATATAGGCATGTATTGTAGTTTTAATAAAACATACTTTAAAGGGGCATAGCAGTTTGTAAAATAAAGTGAACAGTGGGTCCTCCTAGACTCACATATATGTTTGTATTAACTATTAATCTTAACTATGTACTGTGCTCAACAAACTAACAACACACTTCAATATGCGGGGTCTGTCATAATTGTTATCATTGAACAATCATAATAATGTACAGTGCGATTCTAGTTGATACACTAGGTAGAAGAAGACGTATGGTAGCGCAGTGGTAGAATTTTGGAACCAAAGGTCCCGAGTTTAAATCCCGCCCCTGGGTGCCTAGCATTAATGTTCTCATGCCCTGTCTGTAGTGACAATGCAGAGATCATCCTTGGTCTGTCAGTACCAGCCTTGCTCTCGGGTTTGCTGCATCATTTAGCACTACGGAGTTTGCACGTTTCCTCCTACCATAAAACTGACAAGTCATGATGTTAGTGAAACACCTTAATTATTGTGTTATTACTTTTTTTTTAAATGTTAAAATAAATGAATGTTATCGATGAGTGGCGACCATTTGATAAGTTAATGAAGACATTACAACCGTGTTCTCTAGCTAGCTGTTTGCAAATGATCATAATTATGTTACAAACATTTCACATTTCGACATATTTCAGACAGCCGTATGGTAGTCTAGATAAAGTACAATACATGTTGTGCAAGGCCGTAACAATTAATATTTCTTACTCTGGCGACATTTTCATGTATTTAAACGAAACTGAAAACGTTTACA
>JAUTBQ010183561.1:0-10812 GCA_032361185.1 Lepetodrilus ovalis | reverse complement strand
TAACATTATATAGAAAAATAATTAAAATATTAAAAAATTATGATTAAATACGTGCAAGTATGAAGTTGCCCCTTTAAATATTACTACAAATGTACAACCATCTTCACCGCTATAATCACGAGTGTTTCCGTTGTTGTGGCTTCAACGACTTTGGACAATAGACGCTGTACTGCTTGTCTGAGCTTATCTATATACAATGTAGGCCATATGTTCAATAGGAAAAACTTGTTGAGCTAGGCGTAGAAATAATGCCAATGGCACTTAAAACCAGTATCGGGCATGCTAACTTCATTTCTAGCGCCCCGTTTGGCCTTTTTCATTTTCAATAGCATGTTCTGCGATTTAAAAAAAACTCTAAATGTAAATATATATCAAAGTGATAAAGGACATTAAATACGTATACATTACACACTCATATATTTGCACTAAGCCATTTCGTCAGTTAAATTCTGATGAGACATCTTCATCATAATGACATCAGCAGAAAGCATGTTGATATGTAATATTTATCAGTTCTAATAATATTATAGTTTTTGAAAGAAATATTTAGTAATGATCTGGGTCTTCGAAATGTGAGGAATATCATTGATTTAGCATAATGGATCGTATTATAGAAAAACATAGAAATGGTTTTCAATGAGTCCGGCAGCAAAACCCCGTATTTGGTCTGCACCCGTAATTGAGGATGTTTTCCTTTTATGATTATTACCAAGGAATGTCTTAACAAGAATCCACTTGATGGCCCCTTGAAATGGTGTAACAATTTTCATTGATTATCCAGACCGCATAAAACACGTACCTTGTTATATATATATTATAAAACCATTACTTTAATAAAAGAAAATTAACGGCCCTTACGTTAGTTTCCAGAACAGAGTGCCCTCCTGGTTATCTAGAAATGTATACTTATTTCTACCCCTGTGAGCTAGAAATATAGCCACCCCTGCCACCTCACCCCTGTATGTAATCCACGCCACTATAACAGTTTCATGCATAGTTAAGTTTTCCGAGCAACTTAACTTTCTGTACATATTAACGTTACGATCCTGTGATCTAAATGTCACGTGCAATTCTACTGAGATTGTAAATAAAATTATTGCCTCTTTATTGCCTGTGTGTGTGTGTGTGTGTGTGTGTGTGTGTGTGTGTGTGTGTGTGTGTGTGTGTGTGTGTGTGTGTGTCTGCATGCATGCATGTGTGTGTCATTTGACATCATTAATTGTTATTCTTAGACATAGCTGCAGTTCCAGTCGTTATTGGCAGAGGTTGCTTTTTTTGTGTTGTCCCAAAAAACATATACCAGGGGTGCATTCAGGCTTCACCACATTTACTACTCTCTTATCTACTAAGTCTCTAAGAGACTGGTAGCGCTCTCTTAGCAGTAGAGCTGCAACGAATACACCTAGTGGCGAATACGATATGTATCACGAATATGGGGTGCCGAATGCGAATATTATTCGCGAATATGAATGTAAAGAATTATAATATAAAGAATGAAATACTGTAAATTAACCAAGTCAATTCTATGCATATCAATCAGTGTTGATCTATCCCTACTTATTTAGATGTTCGAAGAGTTTTCCCCAAAGTTTTTACGGTATATTTTTTAAAGCAAATAATCAGACACATCAGAGGAATCTGAGAAACCCCTTTATTGCTTTGGTAAAAACGTAGTCTTATGATTAATAAATAAACCTTGGATTATAATTATTGAAAAAACCCATCAAACAGCTTTTACTTCCAAGCCTCGAATTATATGCTTGTTTAGGCCTATGTATAACAAAACATCTAGAATACTGATCATGATTAGATCCACCAGTCTGCAATCATGTGCACGATCTGTCGATCGTTTGTTCGTAATCAAACATGCCGATCTATAAAAAAAATAAAACACCATAAGAGATAAACGTTGTTGAATATGTCTCCTAATCTGTCATATTAAAAAAACCACCAGCAAATACAAAAATATTCGAATATTTGGGTGACAAATAACGAATACAATTCATCGATGGTCTATATTCGGTGCACCGAATACACGAGTGAATCGTTGCAGCTCTACTAATTTTACTAATTGGCATATCACTACTAATGCAATTGTAGCTGGGTTTGATAAAAGATGCTCCTACTGGTCTAGGCCAGTGGAGTTACCCCTTTGACTTAGTAGTGCATTGGACTCTCAATCCAGCCACTCAGGTTCAAATCCCATGATCAGTATGGTCCTCTGTTAAAATGGTGCCCAACATGTGTTCGACTTGTTCTTAGTGAACTTCTTTCCGAATTATCAGACTGGTGGCTCAGTTGGAAGTGACTGGATTAGTAACTTGAGGATGAATCACCATGTGGATGGGAGAATGTAGCTGGCCCAGCAGGGTTACCCTTTTGGCTTGGTCGCTAGAGAATTGGACTATGCTTTCAATAACTAATGGTCCACTGTTATGTAAACAATAGCAAGAAAATTGATGTTGTAGAATATACTTACGTAGATCACATTCTGAACTTGATTTTGTTCTTTTTCCTTCAGTCGTTCCGCTAGTACATTTCTTGCATGTATCATCGATTGTTTGTGTGCGGTAATATCCCTGATCACAATCTTTGCATTTTCCGTCGTCCTGTAGCTCAGTGCCAGAGGGACAGTCATCTGAACACAAATGTCATAAGTGTCCTCATTCTGTGTTTGACAGGTCGGCCAAACAGAACCTTCATCGCTCAGGCTCAGAACCTCAAGCATACGAGGTACAAACATACATTATAAAAAAATAATCACAGGTATGGATTTGCTTGAAAGTTTTTTCGTTTCATAGAGTTCATACACAGATTTTTCAATACACCCATTTTTAGGTAAATTAAATTAAGGATGGATAGTCATCTGAATACACCCATTACCTTCCTGATAAAAAGAGAAATTAAACTAAGGATGGATAGTCGGACAGGTAATAGGAGAGAATATACTTATTTCTTTGGTTGGAAAAATACGGACTTTCAAAAACATAATGGTACTCATCAACAATATCATTTAGGTGACATTATTCTACATGTTTCAAGGGTTTATTGTTGTTTGGATGGAGAGAAAAAAAAAGTGAAATGTTCTAGTTTCAATGAAAATAATACCAGTAAATTATCAATATTACAATCAACAAAATACTTAAAATATATACCAATTTGGGTCCCATTTCCACAGAATGAACATAGCACTATTATACGTATTAGTTATGTGTGCTACATCTACATGGTTATAGATAACCTGCTGAATACCCAGTACAAATCTTACCAAAACACTGGCTCTCGTTTACAGTAGCATCTGTCTTTGTCCTCTTGCTGAGAGGACATGGATAACAGTAAGACTTCCCCTCCTCTGGCTGGTAGAAGTCTCGCGGACATTTCACACAGGAACTTCCTTTGTACTTATATCCAGCTGAGCACTTCTCTGTAACGGAAAGAGTCAACATCATACTTGTAACGGAAAGAGTCAACATCATACTTGTAACGGAAAGCGTCAACATCATACTTGTAACGGAAAGCGTCAACATCATACTTGTAACGGAAAGAATCAACATCATACTTATCATACTTGTAACGGAAAGAGTCAACATCATACTTGTAATGGAAAGAGTCAACATCATACTTGTAACGGAAAGAGTCAACATCATACTTGTAATGGAAAGAGTCAATATCATACTTGTAACGGAAAGAGTCAACATCATACTTGTAACGGAAAGAGTCAACATCATACTTATCTTACTTTGCACAAGAATGTCGGATTCATTGTGATGTCAATATTGGTTCACTGTTGTTGTGCGATGCCTGAACTTAGCTATCGACGTCACAATGAATGGCTATTTGCCGAATTTGTATAATGTCACAATGAAACAATGTTCATGACTGCCTAAGTTTTGACTGAATTAATTTATTGAAACATGTTAGAACAGTGGATGAAATTTGTGTTCAGTAAGATAAATTTGTTGTCAACCGGTCCCTTGGAGTATATGTGTTGATGTACCGTCTATGTAGGTTTATGTACCTCTTGCCTTGTGGGCTCAGGGTACATCAATCTAAATAGATAGTACATCAACTTACAGTGCTCCAGATAAGACAAGTATTTGAGTAAAATACTCAAAGAATATGACAGATTACTCAATTCAAAATACCGTAGTTGCAGTGAGTAAAAAAACTCAAATCAAATACTGAATACCCAATTGTATAAAAATTGTTATAGTGAATTCTATGTTAATCATCAATTTTCAATCAAAGTGGAACATTATTCTGTCCCATCAAAAATGTTGTGTGCATACCAGACTATTTGAATAGAGCATAGACATTTATTACAACAGTCAGTATATATGATGATGGCTAAACCACAATTATGCAATATTAAAAGATGGTATCAGGATGCCCTGTGTTTTGTGAATTACTTATTTGTAAGTTACTGTTTAGTAAATGTAAGCGGCTACAATCTCAACTAATGAACTGCATCACTACATAAAAATACCCAATTGAATTAGTTATTGAGGGGTAATTACTCAATCGTGCAAAAAGTTATCTGGAACACTGAGTGTTGCCCTGTTGAGGAGGACCTCCATCAACATCTGTGTTGTTTATGTCTGTGTTATCTGTGTTGTTTATGTCTGTGTTATCTGTTTGTTGGTATGTCTACGTTGGTGTTTGTTTGTGTCAGTAATAGTTGCCATACTGATGTTTTGAGAAGAGAACTATGTTTCACCGCATGTTGAAAACTACACCAAATTTCTGTTTCTCATACCATTGTTCAAGTTTATTCATAAACAAGGCTGGTGAAGCCATGACTACATTGATATATCATTACCTGAAACATGTGCAGATCTACATAATAATTAATCTGTTTAATATATTAATAATAAACATTATAGTTCAATTTGATAGAAGTTGGTGTATTTTTTTCCAAGAAGCATTTATCTATTGAGGAAGATTGTGCAACTGTTATGGACATGAAATATTATATTACTATGTGTATTTACTAATATTCTAATACAATTTGATGTTCGTCAGCTAAGTGATACAATTTTCTATAAGATGCTATAGTAACATATGGTACTTCAAAAGTAGAAAAGGAAGGCATTGAAACTGCATGCTCATCATAAAACTTTACCATAACTATCTGAGCCCATGAGCCCTGTTATCTTGGTGATTTTCCACTGAATTGAAGACATTTTATGTTCATTTCCAGTAAACTATTGTTTAATCGGTCTTCACAGCTCAGCTAATGCATCTGGCCATCAGTCTGACATGTGATTATATCAATGCTGTTATACGCAAAGACATATTACATTGCAAATGCACTCCTAGCAATGCTAATAGCAGCCAGCCATTGCAGTGCGCGTGAGAATTTGACAAGGAGCAACATTCTAGGCATTTCTAGCTTGTCCTGAAAGAAAGTCAGGGAATCAGAATCGGCTTACCTCAAACTTTCTGATCCTCTCACCAGATGGCAGCACGAGAAAGTGAGGCAGCATGGTCTGGGGGAGGGCCACACCCACTTTTGTGTGAGGGGTGGGGATCTGGTTAGCCACACCCACCTCCAGACTTGTGTGAGCTGACAGGGAAGCTGGAAATAGACGGTTCTCAAATTACCTTTAAAAAACTTTATGTTGCTAAGTTCGACCCTTTTCTTAGAATACATACCCCTCCCCGTGCTGTTAGGTAGTCTTAGAAATGGCAATAAAAAACATACAAATCATCATGATATGTCAGTTTAAAACTATCAACCTATAAATTAGGATAAAGCATGATAAAGACAATAAAGTATTGCCACATTGGCCGGCAAACAGCTGTGGTGCCATTGGCTCTGAAGACAAGGAAACGCTATGTAACGTTGCTACTGGTAGACTCATTATACAGAGATCATATTATACATATGCTGATGAGGCTGTAAGTGCAGACATTAGAGCCACAGGACCTTTACATTTCTGTCCTGACACTGAAACCAGAATGCCAGAGGTGACAGTATCAGTGATGTAACTCTCTACAACAGCCGGATAGTAGGGCTGACTAAGGTTTGTGAAAAACATTTTGAACATGTCAATATTAGTTGGCAGTGAAGGAGATAGTTCTTGAACAAGTCAGATTTTATCAATATTTGTAATCAATACAGTTATGATGTTGTTAATTGAGATCCAATATGGTGTGTGTATTGCGTGTGTGTATGTGTGCGCATGTGCGTGTGTGTGTGTGCGAGCATGTGCGAGCATACATACGTACGTGTGTGTGTGCTTGTGTCTGTGTGGTTTGTCTGAGACACTCCAAACTTATTGTAGATTACCTTGTATCACACATTAGTAAACATTTCAAGATTCCCTTGTATACTAAACACTAGTTGCCATGGATACACTATTGATAGAAATTCTTAAGAGTATTTATGAAATATATTCCATTAAATAGGTTATGAGAAATGGTTCGATGCCTGTGTGACATGTACAGTAAACATTAGCTGAACTCCTCACACCACTCAGGGAGTAATAACTGGCCAACAAGTTGCCATTTTAATTCTTTTTCCATAATTAGTGACTTTCCAATAAAACAAAGGAAACTTACTGAGTTTCTCTGTCCTCTGTTTAGTCTGTTATTGCCAGAATTAGGGTAGACCTGCATTACCCCTATCTCCTGACTGGCTTACAGAGCTTGTTGGCAACATAGGAACTGGCGTGATCACTTTAAATCCTAGACTGTGTTCGAACATGCCCTGCCTGCTCTATTGTCCTGCCTACTTATTGACGAGGAAAATACCTGAACACACCTGGTACAGGCGAGCGGTCTGCCGCGACTGTTGACACAGTGGTCGACACACTCCTTGTGTTTAGCAGGACTTGGGACACTCTCCGACTAGCATATCTCTGTTGTTTGGCAGGACGGTGACTATGTAAGACAGTCTGACAGGGCGGTGGCTATCTAACATGGTCAACTCTTGAGAATGACCATGGACGGAGGTAACTGATATCTGTACTGCCATGTCTGTTTGTCCATTGTGACCCCAGAAACGTCACATATCGAAGGCGGGCAATTATCATGCTTTAGTGTTTGTTGGCACTGTTTATTTAAATGGTGGCCGGACTATATGGGAATTGTTCTTTATGTTCTGGGTACATATGTATGTTCAATTAGTTATGTTGTAAACATGGTGGCCTAATATTTGTATACATGTTTGTGTTCAATAACTACCAGTGTTACATGACTTGTACTCGGCAATCGATCAACACCAAGACTGCACTGCTAGTGTTTACAATGGCTAATGATGAATGTGTGTATGGCGGAACCAATAGATGTACTGAAGACGATTGTCTAATTCAGAATTATTTGATGTGTTTCTTGAATACAATCTTCAATGTCAGACAAGTTGATATTAAAATGGTGTCAGTTGATTTCAGAATTTTCGGAATTGTGGAAATTGAAATTATTTCACTCAGAATTTAACAGAATTATATTAAGTGTTTTCATTAGGTAATAATAATTAACACTAATGTTGCACATATGTCAGTCACTGAGTGTCTCTCAGCTCTCTAGGCAATGTTGTGTCTGTACAGAATGTTCTATGTCAATGGAGATGAATGTGCTTGTCAATGAATGATAAATTATCTTGGCGAAAAGTATCTGGAATACAGTAAATATCTGAAGCTACCTACTGACAGGAATCATGACATTCTACAAAATATGTCATTAATTACGACAAAAATATCTATTTGAGTTTCTGTTGGCTTTTCCAGTCAAAGTAATATTTGTGCACTGATATGACCCTAGTATCTGTATGTATAATTACAGTAGGTAACTGTCAGTCATAGACTTAGCCCCTAGGTTCAGGTATGATCTGCTGACTGATATCTAAATAGAGTTTCAACTTACACGTCTTAAACAATAAAGAAAATATATATGCTAGATCTGCCAACTGATATGTAGATTTCCTACCAGATCTGACTGATAAACCTAGAAATGCAAGTGATTTCTGGAAAGAAAGTTTGCATGTTTTTTTTGTCTGTAGTATATATTTATAGCTTACCTCAAGCTAGACCATAGCAGTTTTTCACTCCCTGTTGTATGGAGTACGGTCTCTATTGTATACAACATTGAGTGTATTCTCCATTGTATACAACATTAAGTGGTGCGTCCACTGTGGTCTCCTGTGTATATGACATTACAGTGGTGGCATGACTGCCTCTCCAGTATATGCAGAATGTTCTGTGATAGGGTGGTACAACTGCAGAACGTGTCTATTCTGTGATGAACCGGTACATGCAGAACGTATCTGTTCTGGGACGAGGCGGTACATGTAGACCAGATCTATATTGTGATGATGCGGTACATGTAGACCAGATCTATATTGTGATGATGCGTACATCTCCAAGCATTCAGCCACGTGGCTATGATGCCACTCCAGTACAGAACTCCCTGCTGACATTGGTCCATTGAATATAGAGAGGAAATCAATCGGAGAGAAAGCCACCATTTGATAACAGAATATTCTCCACCTAATCGTCCTGTTTGTGAAGACAGGCTTGATCAGTCGGTTCTGTTTGTGAAGACAGGCTTGATCAGTCGGTTCTGTTTGTGAAGACAGGCTTGATCAGTCGGTTCTGTCCCAAAGTTGGGCTGGTATCTCTCTTCTTGTGCGCATTAACAGTATCTGTCACTTTGTACACTTTGCACAGTATCGGTCCTTCGTATATATTGTCCGACCCACTACAGGTGGGTGTTTGTGTAGTACAACTAGAGCTGTGTGCTGACAGGTCCCATCTACCCTGTCCTGGATGTAGGCAGTGTATGACCTCGCCAACACTCGCTGACTGACTGACTTTACTGATTGAACTGAGGCTGGGGGTAAGCTTGACTGAGGCTGCAGGTGACACCCCCAGAGACAGGGGTAAACACTGTCAGCTACCCCTGCTAGTAAACACTGTCAGCTACCCCTGCTAGTAAACACTGTCAGCTACCCCTGCTACTCACAATACCTGGTCTGTTCATTGTGCGACATACTTACCACCTTACAGCCAAATAATGGACATACTGCTGTGATAGTTATTCATAGGAGTTTGGGTGAAGTCATGTTAGTCTATGCACAATTTGTGTTATTGAAAATTTGTATTAACTTCAGATATAAACCTGACAGGGCAGAATCAGTACGTGTATGTTTCAATGCCGACATACTATGACAATTTGTAAGGTTTGTTTGTTGTACTGTTGTATGTGTTCTAATGGACGCCATGTTGTATACTTGCAGAGTCTGACAAGCCGACAGTGGAGGTAGCTGGGGTGACAGCCACAGGAAGGTAAGACTGACTTCTTCCCTTCGACCTTTGACCGTATACTTCTAGACAGGCCTCAGTAGAACCAAGAGTCAGACGTCATGGCAGTGTCGCCATCATTACCTTCCACAAGTGTGTAGTCGTCCCCAGCCACCCATGGCAGTGTCGCCATCATTACCTTCCACAAGTGTGTAGTCGTTCCCAGCCACCCATATCACAAGCCTTCACCACTACCTCCCCTTCCAGTATCAATCACATCCTGACCACAATTCATACTTTGAATGATTATTTGTATTGCATGTTCCCACCATGGCTCAGCTTTGATTCCTGGTAAAATAGTTGAGAAACCCTTCAAAATAGTGGTGAAAACTGTCTGGAATCACCTGGAAATAGCACCAAGTACAAATGTGGACACCATCTAGTAATGCCCCTGACGTTGAGTGTTGTTGTTGTTATTATACACTGTGTAACACGGTAATGATGTAGATCTAGATAATATTCTTTGGGTTACTATGATCACTGTAGTGAACCAAATTATCACACTGTCCCAGGTTTTTTCAGGAAGTATCATATATTGTCAGACACTGTTAGGCAATGCCAAGTATTGTCAGACACTGTTAGGCAATGCCAAGTATTGTCAGACACTGTTAGGCATTGCCAAGTATTGTCAGACATTGTTAGGCAATGCCAAGTATTGTCAGACATTGTCAGTGACTAATAAATCAAACAGCATGTCCAATGATACCTAGGTTTTATACATCATCAATCATCTTGCCCTATTGCTAAACAATATGTAGTATATGGTTGTGTGTAAACTCTGATATGTACACTGATTCTGTGGGTATTCATTACATCGCCACTGGTTGTTTATATAAGTAATCCTGATACTGTTGACTCAGGATGTGTGGTAGTCTGGCGTAATTGCTTTCTGTAGAAATAGCAAGTTTAGATGACCCTTTAATGTAGGAGGTGAACATGACTTAGTGGGGAATCTGCTCCCTGAATTTATTTCAAATTGAAGTGGATGTCTTTTTTGCATAATAGGACGTGCTGTTCGTTCAGTTGGAAATGCTCTTCAGCAAGGAAGTGTCATTACACAGTTGTTGTGTAGGGAATAACAACATACATGTGGCCTCGAGGTTATGAAGCTTCTTTAGAATATGAATACAGGATCATCTCATATTTGTGCTGAAATCTAAATGTAAACTTTCACTAGAGCTTGATTACAAGTTTGAATTGAGCATACAAAATGTTTTGTGATCTTGGGAACAGGCTGTGCATTAACAACATGCCCCAGGCTGGTCACAGAAACATACATGAGAAAATACCTAGCAACATATACAGGCTGTGGCTAGCAACATATACAGGCTGTGACTAGCAACATATACAGGCTGGCTAGCAACACATACAGGCTGTGGCTAGCAACATATCCAGGCTGTGGCTAGCAACATACAGGCTGTGGCTAGCAACATATACAGGCTGTGGCTAGCAACATATACAGGCTGTGGCTAGCAACATATACAGGCTGTGGCTAGCAACATATACAGGC
>JAUTBQ010183550.1:0-10812 GCA_032361185.1 Lepetodrilus ovalis | reverse complement strand
AGTCGACTACTAGTCGACTATACTAAACGACTAGTCGACTAGGAAAATCTGGTAGTCGTTTGAGCCTTAGTAAATATTGTAGCTCTAGGGACAAGAAGCATCGGTGGTAATTTGAGTATCCTATAAAATGACATTCCGCATTGTAATTCAACATGTTTTATGGATATTGGATATATTAGACAGCTTTTTGTGGAACCAATACCATAGGTAGGCACGTACGTTGTTTATTTATTTTAATTTTTTTAATTTGGGGTTTAAAGTCACTGTCTAGATTCTTTCACTTGTGCATGCACACGTGTGTGAATGTGTGTGCACGTGTGCATACAAGCACGTATGTGTGTATATCACAGTATATCTTTCACACAATGTCAACATTTCCAGCCAGACTGTAATTATAGGCATTGGAAAATAGATCATCCCATTTTAGCAGACAACAGCAATCCAATGTGTGTCTGTTACTGAATAATGTATTTTCCTATCTGTTTTCTGTGCTTCCGTATATGAGCCAGTACAACGCCGCGCCTCACACTCAAACAATCAATGAACCGCTCGGCAACAAGGGTTTGAGCAAACAAACCGAGAGACAATGTAAATGCTGCTATTTACCTAAAACACAAGAATCAAATTAATATGAATTCAATTACTAATGAACCGTAATAAAAAAAAATTCCTTAAAAATAATATGCATTTCGACATAACGAAGTAAATGTTATGATACCAAACTCAAATAGAACTTTATCCAGCCTGATCTTTTGATTATTAGTTTCTTTAATTGAACTGTTTCATGGATAATTCCTTGTGAAGCATTCTTAAATTGTTTAATTTCCGATAGCATCCACTATATTACAACCAAACCTGCCAGAAGATTCACGCATGGCAGAAATGGGAAAGATTTACAAAACTTCCAAGCATCTTCATCTGGTTGAAATTAGTCTAAACACGAACCCAGCTGAGAGAAAATTGAGTGGAAATGCTTTAGGAGATACACGGGCGATAACATAAATATTATCATGGCGAAACCTCGCAGGGAACCTTTAAGATGGTCCCTTAACTCGGAGCTCCTCACAGGGTGAAGATGGAGAAACTAATCCAGACCGGCTTGCCTGATAACTGAAGTGAAATCCCGAGTACAGGGCCAACTGGTATTAATGCCGCATTCCTGTATCTGGGCTTCACCGTGCTGCTGCCGTGTTTACCCTCAATATTAAATATTGCCAATACATAGCAATTTGCGATAAAAGCCATGTCTGTTAGAGGCTTGATCAATCAATCTGGCTGGAGACCGGGGCGGCCATGTTGAGGCTCGGGTTGCCGTGTTTGCCCTGGAGCGATGGAGGCGGTGTAGACGCGGGTCTTCAGCCAGCACAGGTCAGATCAAGGTACAACATCCGAGAGAGTGCAGGCAGAACGGAAGCATGCCATGCAGTTAGAGCGGAATCCCCGTGTTACCAGCCAAGAATTCCAGGCAGCAGGTTCTGCTCACAAACCAGTGATAATATTACTTAAATGAGCCGTACCAAAATGTTTATCGTCGCAACTAACATTCATGCATGTTTGATGAAATTGTATACAAAAATAACACTGATTTAATCCCTTTATGACATTTTTCTTTCTAAAACAGCAAATATCTAAAACGGAATTCATACTGATAAAAAAAAAACTAAATAAATAAATAAATACATTTATAAGGACGGTAATTTTATCAAGGAAAAATACAATTATCAGTTTCAAATATTATCGCAATGTTGAAACATGAACAACTTCCTACTAAGACTTATCAGCCTTGGATAACTCATATCTCATCACATAGCATCTGTCAAGATTTACATCCAAAATAGAAGTGGGAATATTTGTGGTTCTGCACAGAGTCTACTCGTGGCTCTATTGGACATCTCCAGCACTGAAGTACACAGTGCGATCAGACCCAGGGCTGTCTCAACAAGATTAATAAATAAACAAATACATAATACGGAAGTAATGCAAATATTGAATATCAAAAACAGCCTAAATATCGGTTGTGGGGGCCAAGTCTCGAAATGCTCTTATGATCTTCGTAACCTACGAACGTGCATAGGACATGCTATAGGTATTCTCGAGATTGTCTTCCGATCGTAAGAACGTTTCGGGAATAGGATCTCTTACATAACTCTTCTTGAATGTTAAAGGATCAAAGTATTGTACACAGGCATTTAATTTTATTTCGGTCTCTTTTTGTGTGTGGATGGGGGTGGTTAAATTAACCAGTAATTTTATGAGGTGATACGTGCATAGATTGGTTTTTTTCGTCGCATAAACGTGGAAAAGCACTGACCCAAATTTTACGAGGCGATACGTGCATAGATTGGTTTTTATTTAGATAAATGTGGAAAGTGGTGACCCAAACAAATTACAGATGTTGTGTTATCTCAGTGTTACAGACCCAGACTTCATCACCCAGCATGGTGGCTGGGTATAACCCTCCATCACAGTTCCATGACATAGAGCTGGCATTCAGATCGTGTATTCAGATCATGTTCTCCCGGGGAGTGTCAGACCTGCTCACCGAACCGTGGCCACAATCTGAATGTCTCCACAGTTTACAGGAACATGCACGTACACCCGATTAACAGACAGGCAGAAATTGCGTTTATTATATCCTGAATCCTTGCAGTTAATGAAATGTTTATTAATTGTATTTCCGAAATTATTCTCAATGTATGAATGAATTATTTCTTAACGTTGCTAATAACAATATCTTTGTAAATTACATTACCATTAGTAAGAAATGTAATTGAGAAACTGTATACTTCCTTTTAACTATTTTTTTGCTTTTTGCTTACTTGTAAAAAAAAAAGAATCCCAATCTCAAACCTAAAACCATGAAAAAAACAACCTGGCATGTAATAAACATCAAAAAATGGAAAAAATTACGCGACAATACATCAGATCAGCTTAAAATAATATGTGGAACACTGGTAGCAACGATGCCATGAAATAAGCAGAAAACCCCTTAACCCTCTCAATGCTGAAGGGAACCAGAGATGCCCTAAATAGCAGTGCATGAGCATAATCCAGCCAGTAAAGGGTTAAACAAGACTACAGCTTTATTCCATGGCTCAACCTCTCTCTCTTTTTTTTTATGTCTACAAACTCAATATTCGTGTGATAATCGTGGGCCGAGACAAATCCAATTGCATCGTTCCAATAACCTCCCAGCTCACAGGCTTGACAAGGAAAGCCTTCTCACCGGGAACGTTTCCAACAAATTTATCAAAATAAAACATGCAGTCGGACAAGGGCTGGTGTCCACCAATATTAATGAATATACGTTGTCCGCGATACCAAATTAGAGGCAGGAATTGCTTCGGTGTTGTCGGAACTCTCCAGAGAAAGAGATAGCAAATTAGAGTGTCAACTAGAGTCGCGCTACCGCATCCGTCCAGAAATTTGTAATTCAAATCTCGTCTTCACCGAGCATGTTAGGAGAACAATGACGGGATAAAGTGCATATTGGGACAGAGCGTAAATTATAAGGCGATTTCTGATAACCGATTATCCGTAATCAAACGTGGTGATTATTACATGCAATGCTATCATTTCAAACCATCATTCATTACGCAGTATTTGACATTTGAAAAAGAAATAAATAAAAAAATCAATGATTTATGATAAATAGAAGATAAGATTACTGCAGTTATTTTACAAAGATAGCTGTTATTTATAAAAGATAGCTGCAGTTATAGACTTAATCCAAACAAAGACGATAAGACACTTCTATTGTGCAATTCCAATAGATTACGTTATATAATCACTGTCAGTGTCTTTACCGCAGCATTCAAGGTAAGATAAGACGCCAGCTTGTTCATTATTTGTGAGATGCTAATCTGTACCGTTGGTAGCCCACAGCCATTGTCAACATTACCGGAAACCAGAACGCAAACTTACGGCTGGCTAGTCTTGCACTGTAGTTGTATTGGGAATATCACCACTATCCCTTGAATAAACTTTAACCTGCCAAGATAAAGTCTCAGAATGCTTTCAAGAATAGAAGAAGAAAAAATCAGCAAAACCACAAAATCTGAACAAAAAGATAAACCTGTTTAAATTATGAATCTAGACTTTTCTTTCTAAGTAGTAGGAACATGGAAATGTCATTGTTCGCAACTTGGCACTATTTTTTGTATACAACTTGGCACTATGTCTTGTATACAAACATTGCAACAACTATGGATCGATTACCACAGAAACAATAATAATACATTTATAGATCACCGATATCTTCCAACATGTCGCACTCTAACAGAACAAATACTACAAAACAGTACATACAGTGCCCCCTCGATATAAGGCTGTTCAATACAGAGCAGATTCGGATATAAGGCTGGGTCAGATGTGGATCCCATTTTAATTTTTTGTTATTTACCTGCACTATTATATAAGGCTGGTACTATAAGGCACTACTGTATGGACCCCACATACAGCGTTATATCGAGGGGGCACTGTAGTAGGAAAAGCCAAAGCATGAAGTGAATGGACTGCACACATGCAAAAACCAATTTCTTGCTATTGTCCTACAAAATCATTCAGCCAGCCACTACTTTTAGAACAATAGTGTAGAGAAATTTAGAGAAAAATAGTGCAACCTGAACACATCCCAGTACATAGGAGAGAGTAAAAGTTTCTACACGTCATTAGTGACAAAGTTTAAACAATCACCATGGTGATTTACGCATCGATAACCTCGTTACCAAATGTCCTGAACAATAAAACAAACAGATACAAACTTACAAAGTTCTACAAATATTGTTCTGGAGCTAGTTATGCTCTCTGGTCACATCTTCACATCATTGTTTCCAGGTGACTTATATTTATCGCTATGCGTTTAACATCCTCCTGTCCGGGGCATCATTGGTTGGCCAGAAATCTATTTATAGCCATTCATTCGCACCAAGTAGGTAGAGTAGTGACAACCGATCACATTGACTTTCATAACACACTTCAGTGTATATTGATAAAATTATGAAGTCATGCACAATCCCAGTCCAGCCATACACTGACTTCTAGTGGATATTGGCCATATCCGGGGATTAAACCGGCTGCCATGATCGATAACATTCAGCATCATGTTACCCTCTTACAACACAACGCGTCTCCTTTTGGCATCAATGGCGTTAGGAGTTACCAAGAGTTAATCCCCTTACATTTAACGCCATTCAAGCTTTGACAAGATTTGATTGGTTGTCTTATCATAAACATATTGGTTAGCCTACTCCCTGTGTGATTAATCAGAAAACATAGTCAATGCAAGTTGCCTAGCAACGAAGATTATTTCATTATGTACTACTTGCAGCAATACTATTTGGATTACTTGAATAATTTTGTGCTATATCTGAAATAATATTTTAAGAACTTTCATAAATATTTGTCGTTGTCAGTAGATAAATATAGATGGTTATTTTGAAAACTGCATGGATGTGATGAAAGCTAACAGACTTGTCGCGGGTATATTGGTGCAAATAAGAATTGAGCTAGTTGCAGATTTATGTTGGCCAAGGAACAATTTCCTATGTTTAACAGTTTAATAACCAAATTCTATGGAAATAGCATCCTCTAAGTAAAATGTTTCTCAGAAATATATATGCTTAATGTATTTATTAGAGGAATTACTGTGGATGTGTATGCCATTGCCAGCTAGACACCAGGTACAGGTGAAGCCATGGGGGCCATTCCTAATAAAGATAGGCTGACCACACGAGAGAATTGGCTGATTAAGAAATCTGTAAATATTTAACAGACATCCAGACATTATAAAAGTTGAGAAAAAAAATTTGTCATAATATTTCATGTCAAATGAGCAATGTGATCAAAATATAACTTGGACAATGGCCCAAAACGTAATCGCCTAGTAATCGATAATCAATCATATTTGTAGTGTAGCTGCAGTGTTTACACAACAATTGATCAGTTGCTGTTCTCAAGCTGAGCCATTTCCCTTCTTACTGACTGAAACACTGCAACACTGCTACACAAACACTCAACACTTTATGCAACATTTTCCAAATATTGATTTGATAGAATTTGGCATCAACACTGGTCTTGTCTGATACTAACATTTGAGTCAATACTCATGGACAAATATTCACATAATGTTACATGAACAAATATGTATGTTAATGTTCTACGAGAGTGGGAATACTGGTACTGTTATATACTGCCACCAGCAGTACTTTCAGCCCATGGCAGTATTATCTGAGACTGTTGTATCTGGTGATGGCGGTCTGTCTTTGCCAGACTGTCTGACAACTGAATCAATCAATCAATCACTCAACTATTTCTTCATCCCACTAGATGATCAGTCTCACAGTAGACCAACAGTCTCACATCAATGGCAATGCAGTCTCATAGCTGACTAACAACATCTAATGGTGGACAAACAAAGTCCCATAACACAGTATCATGCTAGACTAACACAGTCTCAAGGACTACGGTAACACAGTTTCATAGTCGTCCAACAGTCTCATGGCAAACCAATAGTCTTACACCAGGCCAACAGTCTCGCATCAAGTGTAACCCCCCCAAAAACACATACTCACACCATACAAACAGTCTCATAGAAGACCAACGGTTTCACACCTATACAGTTCCACACTAGAACAACACAGTCTTATAGAAGTCTCACCCCAAAACAACACATACCAGACCACCATACTCACACCAGCACAGACCAAACACAGTCTAACAACCAGAATAACAGTCTAACAACCATACCAACACATTTCAATACCAGACAAACAGTCTCACACCAGCACGGACCAACACAGTCTAACAACCAGAATAACAGTCTAACAACCATGCCAACACAGTCAAACACCAGACAAACAGTCTCACACCAGCACAGACCAACACAGTCTAACACCAGAAAAGCAGTCTCACACCAGCACAGACCAACAGTCTCACACCAGACCAGTATAGTATTGCACTAGACAGTCTCAGGAGATCAACACAGTTTCACACCAACAGTCTCAGACCAGCGGTCTTTAAATAATATTAATAATAATAATAATAATACAGCATGCTAATAGCGCTATCTTACAACAGACTAACACAGTCTAACACTAGACCATTACAATCCACATAACAGGCTATCAGATTATTATGGTCCAGATTTTCTTTTAGGATTATTAGTTATTTTCCAGACATAGTTTTAGTCAATATTTAATTTTCCAATTACAATGCCAACATATTTGACAGCAATTGAGTAAAAAGTTAAGTTGTTGCATAAGCAATGATTCTTTTCTTGCACAATATCCATACACAATGTACACTGCTAGTACCTGGACGGTGATTGATGTGTGTTATAGTAATAGTAGCATAGTTCACTGTTCACTGGAATAGACAGGTTATCATTAGATAAGGGGAGGAGCATTATATCCAGCATTCAAAGCAATGCAATGATTCCTCCTGTTAACTTGTACACCGGAAACGAATGGAATCTGGGATGGTACCACATGACAGACAAGCACACATGTGATTCCGTTTAATAGTAAATACATCTCAGACCATTCAATCAGCCACATGTGTGAAGTTACATCACAACTGGACGATTGAATACAATGTAAGGACCATTCTTGTTTTGAAGAACGTGCGTCTCTCTTTCGTTACTATACCAAACTCAATCCATACCTATCTCCAGGAATGTACTACAGAACATAGCTGACATGCCAGCTAACTGAACATACTGACTCCAACAAGCGGCCACTTACATCCCAGGCGATAAAACCATGTTTTATTCCATCATTCATATCAGTTGATATCCTCTGTAGTGTTTAATTGCATTGATCACAGACACAGCTCCTCCAGTGAGCCCCGGCAGTGTCCAGGAGAAGAACAAGACATGTAACACTCCAGTGGTAGAGCAAGCAGCCTGAAGCTGAACACTGGTGAACTCTGCCCGGATTCCGAGGCAGTGCATGGAGGAAACACAGATACACAGAAATAGCCCTCCCAAGAAAGTTTGCCAAACTTGTGAAAGTTCCACATGCAAGTTCTAAGCCGTCAACTACGGGGTGTATACTCAGTGTTAACATACCTTCTGAGCTGGTTCCACTGTAGGACATGGCAGATCACAGCTAGACTCAGGTATCCCCAGAGCCGTATCAGTCAAGAGGGATATACGAGTGTGTAGCTGCCGGCAGCCAGGCGATACGAGGGGCGGCAGGACCCAGCTCTGACTCTCTCTCTCTCTCTCTCTCTGCTTGGTGCCACACAATTAATAACATACAGGAATGTTGTAATGAAAAGTAATTGTGCAGGAATGTTATAACAGCAGTTATGATCACACCAGTGTGAGACATGTACAGGGAACACCGGCCACAAAGTAGCCAGTTTTTATCCTATGGCTTTCACAGACTGCCGTACATTATCAATAGATCTGTTTTGTTTTTGCTACAAGAAAAAATCAAGCCCATGGTGATTAGTTCAGAAATGAAGTTATACGCCATAGCTGAATTGGTACGCGATGAAATTATTGCTTTTCTTGACAAACAAAATCAATCATGGAGTTCCCTTCACGTCAGGTTCTGCGGAGCACAAGGGAAGGGGGCTGCGAGTAAGACGGCGACGGGGCAGGCTGGAATAAGACGGTGGCGGTGGCGGGGCGGGCTGGAGTAAGACTGTAGCGGGGCAGGCATGAGAGGAGTGCTAGAAGTACTCTCTACAGTAGCGCAGACTCCAGTGTAACATTACAGCTCTCAATGGGAACATCAACACAGCAGCGCACACTGCCAGCCCACACTATGTGCACTTCAATTACCAACCTCAGTCAAGTCAACAGATATATTACGCCCGGGGTATGGAATTTGGTAACACTGTGATGCCATATAAAAGGTTGTGGACATGCACCGAGGGGCAGATAACTACATATGCGCAGTGCTGGTTCTGGCTGACATTAGCGGGTCAGATATGGGTGAAAGGTTTTGGGTGTAATGGGCATTGCTAATACGGCTGCAATAACTGATATTGGGGCCAACACACAGGATAGATGGACAGATTTCTGTAATTCCTCCAGGAATATATCGAGGGGAACATTGGGGGCAATCTTGGCAATCTTTATCTGAGATATATATGGCTTGCAGAAGCAACATTGGGGGTAACCTTGGGGGGCAATAGCGGCAGTATTTATTTGAACAACAACCATGCCTTGCATTAGAGGTATCAGGTGAGGGATGTGATGGTGGTATTAACAGCTGATGCATGCACTGATAACAATAGTTGAGGTATGCAGTGTAGCTACTGGTGTGCAATATAGCCATTTAGCCAGACTTAATTGCATTGTAGCCATATAGTCAGGTATGATGCCATATTACCAGGTATGCATAGCCCCAGGCTAGCATGTTTGGTAGCCATATAACAGTATAAGCAGGCATGCACTGTAACAATTTAGTAAGGCATTTATTTATAAATCAGCAATACCATAATTATCTCAGGCAACTAAAACTATGGACAATAGATGAGATATGGCAATAACTAAGACATATATTATAAGGGGATAATAACTGTTCTATGTAATGATGGCATAAATAGCAGATATATGAATTTTGGATGAGCATGAGAAATGTGTATCAACATTAAACTTTACGGTAAAAATAGCCATCACAATGTCATAGATAATAATAATAATAATAGTAGTGTTTCCATGCCCCGGGACATATATTTGCAAACACATAGTTTGGTCAGTTCTATCAAAATGGAAATAGAATATTTTCATGCAGCATGCCTTTAATATGATTGCATTAGAAAGGTGGAATATATAGATGACCAGTTTTCTACTACTACTCATCCAACCACTGCAATATAGGGCATTTGTGGCTGCCTTTAGTGGCAAGAAGGTTAAAAGGCAATGTGCAACACGTCAAGTTATACCCACCAGTGCATCACAATACACAGAACCTCTGTGATGTTTGAAGATCTAAGTGAATATGACCATGAGCTATAACTTAAGTATGTGATATACTAGCTGTTAGATATACATGATACTTAGCATAGTGTGTAATTGTGTGTAGACAGACAAATCGGGTTATATTTTTTTTATGTTTAATTGCGTAGCACGACAGCTGCCTCTGTTTACAGACATAGCACATTGCCCATGTGTGCACTTCCAGCAGCGAGTCGTTGGCGCTTAATGCAATATGCCATCAATCACGCCAAACACTCTCAAATGCTGTATTCATCTTTTCATAAACAATCATAAACAATTTCATTGCAAAGAAAGTATTGGAATTGATAATAGATTTATTTTTGCCAGTTATTCCTGTGACTGGGAGTATTCATGGACACTCTCTTAAGTGGAAGCAGTATATTAAGTAGATGGAAGCTGCCTCTTAACTGTGTGGAATGCTTCAAATTGTTAGCTGGGATCAATATATGTGTAAATATGTCCAAAATACCTTTCACAGAGACAAGACCATGCATAGTTTAAGGAACTGCCTACTACTTAAAGTGAAAAGTGTGTGTAATATATATAAACCTGCCAAGTCTAAGTAGGATATCTCTACTCAAGTGGATGAGATTTCCAATCAAAGTGGATGAGATCTACCCACTCAAGTCAGAGTGTAATTCTAAAGTGCCAGGTACCACTACCACAAGAGCAGTGTGTGTGTGTGTGTGTGTGTATGTACCCACATGCCTTTTAGTTATCTAGGAAGTATATAACAATAATAATAATAATACATGTATTAATATAATAATAATAATAATAACAATAATAATACAGTGCCCCCTCGATATAATACTGTTCGATACAGAGCGGATTCGGATATAAGGCTGGGTCAGATG
>JAUTBQ010183539.1:0-10812 GCA_032361185.1 Lepetodrilus ovalis | reverse complement strand
TAGAGGGATAGAAATAAGTTCCCAATGTTTTAAAAACACGTGTACAATGTGTCGAATATTAATCTAAAGATGTGCTAAGTCTGCAACTAATGTCTTGTCATAAGGTTCTATGGTGTAATGGTTAGCACTTTGGACTCTGAATCCAGCGATCCGAGTTCAAATCTCGGTAGAACCTAAGTTTAATTTTCTCAAATTTTCATTGTTAAATTATCATGAGTTACATACATACTTCCGTATAACAATACCATTACTGTACATTAACAGTTTGTTTTATTTAAGCTGTTCGTTGGAAGTAATAACAGGCCCCATGGTGTAATGGTTAGCACTCTGGACTTTGAATCCAGCGATCCGAGTTCAAATCTCGGTGGGACCTTCATTTTGTGTATTAGATCTATGAACAAATTATCATCTCGAAAAAGATTTTCAATGTAACAAATCCTATATTACATCACTAAGTGTATCATTATATAACACTTAAGTAGGTGTAATGAGTGTAGTAGAGGGATAGAAATAAGTTCCCAATGTTTTAAAAACACGTGTACAATGTGTCGAATATTAATCTAAAGATGTGCTATGTGTGCAAATAATATGTGGTCATACGGTTCTATGGTGTAATGGTTAGCACTTTGGACTCTGAATCCAGCGATCCGAGTTCAAATCTCGGTAGAACCTAAAGATATTTTTTTCTCTTCATCATATAAATTGATTTTAATTACTCGTATACATTCGCATACTGCATTTGTATAATTCGTGCTTTATACAGTAGGAAAATTAATAGATACAAATTAGGTGTGACGTTTACCTGAAAATGTGTAACATTCGCTGTAATGCCGGGTTTTTCGACATGCTACTAAAGTACTTTAGGATTAGGTTGAATTCTAATATCACGATTCTGATTCTCAGAATGTATAGTTCTATCGGTATCTCGCTGTATTGCACAACCAAATACTTTTCCATATGCCACAATGGTAAGAGTTTGGATTGATATAACATTTAGGAAGGAAATCACAATACCTGACCACACACTCATAACATAACAGTTCATCATCTGCAAACCCACAAATAAAATATTTTTACCGGCGTTTTTCGTGTAAATACTAACCGGAATCTGGTGACCGTTTATCTGGTGCGATTATTTTTAAAGCAAATATACAGCTGGCATGTTCTTAGAATACAAGACATATTATCCACAGAATATGAAGTGCTTCCAAAATTTGAACATATATCCATTCTCGGAGTTTCCACCTCTGTCATGACGCTTTCGATTAATTGGTAGAGTTTTACCTCTAGGCATATTCCTATTTCATGTCCTTGAACACCGCGCAATGTGAAGTTTGCCTCAATCCCCACTTCCGGATCCTATTCATAACGGGAAGTTCTGGTAATATCGGACGTTAAACAAAAAAGCGTTTATACAATTTCGGCAGTTTAATTTATTCAAGTAACTTATTCGTCATTGTCTTTTCTACATATCCTCTGTAACACACGTTTCTTTTATCGGAAAGTCTATTACATGTACACCTATGAATGCATTCGTCGACATCTCTGGCACATTATTAACATTAATAACATAATATTAACAGTACTAGATCTACTTGTTCGTCCTCATGTAAACGTAATAGTAGTATGTCTCACAGACCCTGTTCTCTAATACTCCTATCTATTCTAAATATCTCCTATGGAGAAAAGCAAGTCTAGATTTTCTGGGAAAAAGAGGTTAAAGAAATTCAGAGACTCCTTTCATATACATATATACCCATCAGTAGACTTTATACGTAATAGAGACCCAATCGCTTTATATGCCAATAAAGTAAGTCAGTCCTTACGTAATTCCTTTGTTCTAGCCTGATATAAATCCATCATTCCAACCAAAACAACCGCCATCACACAATGTCATGAAACATAATTACAACTTACACAAAAAATACCAACGCTGTGTCATAACAACAATCAGCAGTGTTTTCCAACAGTGGCTTCATGTCACATTCCAACTTTACCGGCTGTAAACATTTACTCATTTAGCAAGGGTGGACATCTTGATTTTTAGACTAGTTACTCATTTTCCCCAGTTGTCATAGTTACCTTCCGCGAATATATATATAAAAAAAAATCAAATTATTTAATATGGTGATAAAACGTGTGTTTGGTTAGATTTGACTGTCAATATTAGTGATATTCCGATTATTGATTATAAGCGATGATTAGTTGGTTACCCTTTAGCGATGCGACAATCGATTACGAATTGTCACAACCGATTGTCGCTAGTATATTTTGTTTAATAGTTCAAGTGAGGTCTTGTGATATTAAAGAAATAAACACTATTCATGCTTTTGGGAACTCTGAACATTATTCATGATCATGATATTTACACTGACGGATTAATTAATGCACATAATTGACTTGGTTAATTTACTGTTTTTCATTCATTTTATTATATATTCTTATTCATGAATAATTGTTTGTATCATCACTAGGCGTATTAGTTGCCTTACTATATATTATGATATGATATGGGTACCGGGACATAGAAAACTTGCAGAAATTATAACATTTAGTATTTAGCCTACTGTTCTATTTATGCTAGATCGAACCGATTATGCAACCGATGATTGATCGGTTGGGTCCATCCGATAGTAAGCGATTATCGTTTGTGAAATCCCAAACGATTCCCATCACTAGTCAATACAAGGATTGACGTCAGAAGCCATTTGCTTTATGGCCTCATGAAGGCAAGTGGGTTCACGTGAGCAAATTTACCATATAGCGCGAAGAACACACTTGCCTTCATGAGGCCATAAAGCAAAGGCTTCTGACGTCATTTCTTAAATGGTGAGTATCATAATGTCCATCTTCGTTTATCTTTAATAGACATGTTCACGACTTTCAGCATCAAGTAGTGGACACCATCAAATTAATCTACAAATGCAGCAAGACTGCCCTTGTAAGTATATAATTAGTATAATGAACTATATAATTATATGTAAATAGAAAACGATGATCTAATTTGAAAGTAATATGTAATTTATACCGATAACTGAGTAGTATAATTATGTCTGATTTCGATTTTCTAATTTTAGGCAGAAGACACAGTCATTGAAATAAAAATTAAGGAAGTCAGTGAATTTGCCCCGGTATTTACTGATAGACCTTTCTCCGTCAACCTTGTAGAGGTATGGTGTTTTAACTTTTCGGATGACATTTATTTTTGGAAAGACTTATTTTGCGGATTTATCGCGTTGTAACAAAGTTAGGTATGTTACGAAGCTTCCAACCGAATTATACGCTGTTTTCAAACGAAACGTGTGAGATGAGTGTATAATGCTATACTAGAAAATCCAGCATCATATTGCAAATTACGAATAACACTAGTAGAACGGCAGTCGGCAAGTAGTACAGAACAGAGGTAGAATTACAGTTATCATCCTTGGTCTGTCAGTACCAGCGGGTGCTCGTAGGTTTACTGCAACATTCAGCGCTACGAATGTTGTACGTTTCCTCCTGCCCTAAACTGATAAGTCGTGATGTTAGTGAAATATTCTTGACTACGACTATAGAAAGCGACTATAAACTCATCTGATAAACGATGGATAGCACTTGTGAGTTGTGATCAGCGAAAACTCATTTAGAATGCCGAATAAATCTGAACATTTGTTTCGAGGACGCGGACAAAGGTAGCCTATACAACCAACTTTTAGCCACGCTTCCAGCTAGTGTTGTATTCCTATTCGGAAAAGTGTGGGATTTTTTCGTGGGATAAATGCGTAAGAATAAGGTAGGACCTACACTTTTAGATATCGTATTGATTTCGCGAGTTGTGCTTATTCCCTGAAACCGGGTTCTTCCTGTGTCCGTTTCATGACCGCGTTATGTCCTTGTCAAAGACTTTTCGTGCCAATTCTTTCCAATTTTTTGATGATTTTCTTCTACAAAATCATTAAAAATCGATAAATGTGGCACGAAACGTCTTTGACAAGGAGTAGCTTGCTATTTATATCAATTTCTTCAGGAGTGTTAACCGCGTACGCATACACCACGCAGAGGAGAGCGATTTATCGCCGCGCATACGAAAAGATACGAACTGAACCTATAGGTATGTCTTTGCGAATTTCGCTTTTAGTATGCAAGCATATATAGATAAAGGATAATATTCTATCTCAGAATGTAAATCGCCGTTTGTCGCCGCGAAATTCGCCTCTGGTATGAAACGGTCTCTACTATAGTTTCACAGCCAACATAAACTCATGTGCAAAAGAAACGATACAAACATTCAATTCGTATTTTCGGAAAACAAAACAATATTACCGGGAGTTCCCGTATTTAGGCCCCGGTCTTAATTACCGAAAATGTCACCTTTGAATATTTCTTTCCCTAAATTAGGCCCAGGGCTTAAGTGGTACTCGTCTTCAACATCGTGCAAGTTACAAAACAAGCAATATGTTCTATGATTTACGTTAGATAATTCTGTAAAATAGCTTTCTAGTTCAAATTTTACTTTAAACTCCTGGTATAAATATAATGAGTTAGAATCTCTCAACTGAACACTCCAAGATGATGTATAATTATCACGAAGTCTCTGTTCTAACTGTTTAATAAATACCGGGACGTAAACATCAAAAGGGAATATCCAAACATAATGAAAACCATTTTTGGACAAAATATTTTTAACTTCAGTAACCCACTGTAGCGATCTGTCACACATCATACGATACACAGATTGGATAATACAATTTTCCGTTTTGATTACCTTAAACCAGTATTTTACCATTTGAATTTGACGAATTATTATAAGTGGGATCTACCAAGCTCTCCATACAACGGAATATTCCCTGTGGAGTCTTTTACCCCTAATAGTTGCTTAAGGAATTTTCTATGGACTTTTTCTACACTTTCTGCTTTCCCCAAATTATACAGTTAATACTGCTTTTGAAAAACCTATCAGCTGCTGAGAATTATCAGCAGGCATATACTCCACATAAACTAAACATTTGTTTTCTAATGCTACAGAAAGCTCATCTTAAAATATCTGTCGTAATACTAGCTCTACAGAGCTAACATTCTTTGTTATTTACATATACAACGTTAAATAAAGATTCTTCGTCTTCTTTTTCTTCTTCTATTTCTTATCATTAAAAACTGTAGTATTTCCCAGGTGTTTCCCATTTAAATACATATACAATGTACTGTATATTAAGCATAATGTTCTCCTGAATGAATTAATCTGACTGCTCAAGATGGACACATTTGTAATACGAGGGGCTGAATATAGATAACCAAATTGAACCAAGTAATAAATGATGACTTTTCTTTAGTTTTCAATGATTCCTATTTACTATACGGTTGCATAAAGTATTGCAATCATTACAGGTATGTTTCCTTATCTAGTTTTCAATGTACAAAATATTCGTTATTTACTAATGAACACGATTTAACGCAAAGCTTTTCTAGACATACTTTTTCCCAAAAAACTTTTTGTATTTTTCTAGACGTATTTGATGAACCAGTGTCTATATCTGGTATTGAGCACATACATTACGAATGTTTAGTTGCCTACATTCCACAGAAGCAATCATTTAAAAACAAATTGTAAAAACATTGGTATTCTTAAAAGTAAATTTTCATTATAAGACAGAACTGAATGGAATCGTTTGTGATTAACATTGCCAGCATTGCATTGTCTGACATGCCTCATTTGTGAGGACAACCTCACATGGAGTCTTTGTTCTGAAGCACTGACATAGATAGGTATGTGGATGTTAACAAATTACGCAATTTATTTGTCAAACGAAACACGGTGCGCGCTATTTGCGAGTGGATCTGTCATGGCATTGTTTCACGTTGTATAAACTGGTGCAATATGTTACTCTCGAATAGGCTGTCTAAGCAAGTTAAAATAACTAATTGCACTTGGCCAAGTATGTACATATTATACGCGGGAAGTATGTCTGATCGCTTTCTGTAACATTGAGAATCTAACATGCAAATCAAAGATAAACATTGTACAAAGGTAGACGTCTATTGCCTTTGTTCACCACTTTGAGAATTATATCTGAACAAGTGTGTGAGTGTGCCATGTGGGTATATTGAAAATATACGTTAATATTATAGTGGACACGACTGCATGTACTACAGTTATACTGTCTATGGCTTTATTATTACTACTGCATGTACTACAGCTAATGTTACTGTCTAGGGGTATGTTTGTTGTCAATTACTAACGAGGATAGTGAAATGTAAGGGAATAACGTTTTTGGTATTTTGGCAACTCACTTTATCACGTAATAATGTAGTGTAGGCGCCTTTGATCTCACACCGTACCATGTTAGAATACTTGCATGTACTACAGGTAATGTTACAGTCTAGGTGTATAGTATTATACCGCGGTAACTGGAAGTATCTATATTTGGCACATTGTTACTAATGGCTACGAGTTTGCCACGGAAATATGCTAGAAAGGTGTTGTTAACATTACGATTATAGGAGAAAATTAAAATATGCAGACTAGCTTCACCTTTGTTTGATGAGAGTCACGTGACCTGTTATTGTATGCGTTAATGCCTGAGGTGTTGGATACACTAGAATGTTCGTGTTGGAATACTTACACAACCAGTCATGCATAGCAATGAAGTAGTCCATAAACCCAAACTGGTGTGGTTGTACAGGAATGAAAACGTAACTTTATTGGCGGCCTAACATTTCTTTTGTATCTGGTAAATTTAACTGTTGAGGGATATGCAACATTATCTTATTATCTAGCAAGGACACGGAAGATGGTTGCCTGAACTCAATGTTATTCACTCTGGGGCTGTGAGTTTACAACAGCATGATGTATATATTTTACAGATTGAAGGTATCCTTTATAATTTTACGGAAGTCAGAACATTTTATTTGTGGACTATGCTGGACAATGCACACAGACAGGGCTGAGCTAGGTCTTGGTGGACCTCCACCTTAAGGGGTCTGTCTGAGGTCAGAGGTAGGTGTGGTGGAAAGGGTGGATGTGTTTGCCAGTACAGCCGTGAGAGATAAAAGACGTGAACACAGTGGTGTTGGGCTATACGGATTATCGTTCCTGCGTGACATAGACAGCTTATTGATAGAGTGACACATCCATAGTCTGTGTCACTCACCTTATTCTCATCAATGTACCCCTGAATAGAATTGAACAATAGAGAAATTATTTACTTTCCCCTTCTGAGATAAAACAGATACTTATTATACAAATACAAATACACCCATATTACCATACACAAGCATACACACACTGCCTGTATTTCTCAGTATACTATGGGCAGCGTTAGCTCTTTGTAATTAGTGTTGATATATTACGTGTACATCTAAATCTGATGTTGTATTGTCGCTTTTCTTATCACCTACCAAGTGCATTTGGTTTAAATGATTGCGTTATTGTCTGCTGATATCAATTAGTTTTAATACCTCGCTATCACAGCCATTGTTTTGTTTCATACCTTCTATATTTCGTAGTTATTGTCACGTATCTAATGCTAGGTTTATCACTCAAATGTAAAACTTCCTTTCTTATAATAACGCATTACTAGTATGATAGTCGATTCTTATCTAACTCAACTAGAGATTGGCCAGGAACAATAAACTATTAGTTCGAAAATGTATCTGTTTATCAACAGAGAATGTCTAAATGGGTACCCGGAAGGATGACATGGACATGTGATTGATAACCTTCTAGCGCATTGAATAGCAGCTGGGTTGTATACTTCCAAGGGGTTGTATACTTCTCAGGGAGTTGAGAAGAAAAATGAGTTAATATTGACAGGTGTAATACTATAGCTATCGAGCATGGATTTGTCGCACTGAAAATACGCACATATATAAGCAACTCTATCTAAACCTTCCAAATAGACCTCCTGTATATCTTAACTTTAATCATTTCTATGGATTTTACAGATAATGCATGATACAATTTTATAGATCGCGTTAATACCTGGAATCTAAATGATTAAAGGTCTTTAAATAATAAAACGTAAGATCTAAAACACAAATGGACTTATAATAATACATGCCAGCTGTCATTGGATTTTACGCGATAGTATGTCAACATCACACAATAGCATCTGATTCTATCTATCCATAGTTATAAAAGAATTTGCTCAACTATAGTCCGACGTTACCACTGTTTAGATGCAGACATCACCGGGACTCATCTCTGGCTACATCTATAGTGCATTATTACATGGCATCTATATATGGATTTTACACAATTAAAATTAATAAGGTATGACATATGTATTGCCCACATGACATAGCCTGTTATCAACGGAAATTGTCTATATATGGATAGCAATAATGATGCACCCTATCAAACCATGAATTTCACGGCAATGGGAAGTTAGCTCTCCCATTGCCGAATTTCACAATATAGTACATGTTTTTCTATGTGGATACTGGACACAGGAACACAAGATGTTTAATAGCAAGGACGTGTTTTCTGTGGACACTATTCACAAACGATGGTTCTGTTTGAGTTAATTAGAAATAACTGAATTAATATGATTTAAATTCGTATTGAAATTCTGTAATCCAATCTGCCATATAATGTAAAACAAATATACACATGAGATATACAGATTAGCATACGAGAGTATGATAATATCGCTGATTATTTTTAATCTTTCATTAATGTTTGTGTTACCCGAGGTCCTGCTGTAGACATACGGGGTGATGTAAATGATCGTCTCTCATACAGAGTGCCTACACGTGAGATTGCATATCTATGAGACTCACCTGTACTCCGCCACAGAAGAGCTGGTTGTCGTCGTAGTTCCTGGGGGTGTTGAAGTTGTACCTCCACATGCTGGACCTGCTGGGTGGGTCCACCAGACGCCCATGACCCGTGACCGTACCCGGCACCAGTAAACCCACCAGCACACAGGCAATGGTTCGTAGTACCCCCGCGTCTATCGCAGACATGACCTCCGTACTATACACCACCACGAATTCCCAGAGGTACGATCTTCACTAGAATGAAACGATCTTAGTCCAACGTTTAGCAGAACGTCCGTTGATAATGTCTACCAGTGTATGGGTGTCGAACTGTTAATTCGGGAAGTGATTAAACTGTATACGAATGACAGTGATGTCACATCTACGTCTAATGATATGAGTCACGACCGGCAGATGACTTACATCCGGAATAACTTCGCTGGGAGATTTCAGATTTCCACCTCTGACGGTGATCTCCCTGGTGGTGGGGATGAAGTAAAACAATGCGGCCACCACCCACTGTGCCGCCGTCCCAAGCTACCACTACACAGGTATCCCTCGGCTTGTTACACCAGTCTTCCTCACTTGGTCTGACGGGATCTAGTATAATCTCACACTAGCTAGGTGCTCCAAGTTTAGACTAGGTCGATGTGTTGGACTTCACTACAGTCCTAATGAACCTGCTTCCTGTGCGATGGCCTGCCCCAACACTGTCGCTCGCCTCCGTCCCGACGATACACTCCTTACCGTCAGTAGAACATGTTGTTCCAGTGTGTTTGTCCAGCGTCGACATACAATAACTGCTCCCGGCGTCGGCATGCGGACCACGTCGGCCATCAAACACAACACAACCTCAAGCAAGTTACACGGATTATCATCATTTCCTACTCAGACGCCATAGTCCCAGCTAACAGACGTTCTGTGTTCTTGTTGAAATGGTAAAACAAGACAATTTCGCTTACAGGTGATATAAGCTGAGGTACCTTGGTCACTCGTGTATCAGGTGGGGTCAGCCAACTTCCTCAACAAATAATCGACGGCGTTGTTCTGAACACGTGACGTAAGAAGACAGACCGGGCTACGACATGTCATTAATTAAACTTAATAACTCCAAGTAATTGTTTCCGTCATGTAACAATGTCCGCAAATATACACATGTACACGTCAATATGCCCGTATGTACACATGTACTAGTCAACATGCCCGTATGTAGGCCTACATGTACATAATTATACTCTTAAAGTCAACCGAACATCGTGCACGTACTGTACACATTAACTGCCTTCCATACTGTATACATTCTGCAATATAGTATAATTAACTATTTAGTTTAGATTTACTTTAGTAAAACAATTATAGTTGTTTATAAAGCCTTAAAATATGTGATAGCCGCTCTTTCAAGATGACACTTCGCCAATTAACGCACTTAAACATGTAGAGCGTCGATGTGTGTGTAGGTTTATTTCTTAAAACTGAAGACTATTGGAAAGTGTCGTTTTCACCAAAAGCTAAATTATCAGTTGAACATTTTATATTGCTACTTTTGTTTGTCAGTTTTGGACAATAGATGTACTGACTATTAGTTTCAGTTATAAAACATTAACTGTACATATTCGTCAGTGCATAGTAGGTGGTATTCGCTTCCTGACCCACGAACTGTCAGGAAGGAAGCCATGCTGGATAACACGTCTGGAATGTACAGAGTAACATTGTTACTAAGTGGAGTTATCGTACAGTCAGGACTACGTTGCTTGAAACAGGTGTAGCTATAATTTATCGTAAATAATAGGAACTCGCTATACAGGTAATGCAATGGTCCCATAGAGTGAGTATGCGTTAGTATATGATGAGCTACGATGGTCAAAAGATTGCTAACAAAAGTCAACATCGTGCGACAGTCATACGATGTCGTATACGATCGTACGACCACGTAGATAACTTTCCTCTGTCCACAGATCACAAAAGACGGACGCATACGATATCGTAAGGCATCGTGTGTTCTCGTAGCTACTGTGGGGGTATAAACATACTAGCTATCAGGGGGTATAAACATACTAGCTATCAGGGGGTATAAAC
>JAUTBQ010183528.1:0-10814 GCA_032361185.1 Lepetodrilus ovalis | reverse complement strand
GTGGGTGGGTGGATGTGGGTGTGGACGGTGGGTGATTGTTGTGTGAGTGGATGTGGGTGTGTGGGTGTGGGTGATTGTTGCGTGTGGGTGGTGGGTGTGGGCGGTGGGTGATTGTTGGGTGTGGGTGGGTGGGTGTGGGGTCAGCTAGGAATACAGGAGCACTACAGGTCTCAATATTAATTAACTCTAAAAGAGCTGTGACTGTCTATTCCTGCAGTCAGAGGGTTAATGGAGTAAACCAGGAACTAATATCATTGTATTAGATTAACCAGGCTGTCAATTCTCCTTTTTTCTTTTTCAGGAGTTACCTCAACTTTGTCACAGAAGAATTAAAAGATCCATACAAGTAAGTATCAGACTTGAATTGAACAATAATGTACATATATCAAACACACACCTTGTGTGTGGAGACTAGTATGATCAGAAGGTCTTGTATCCATGACACCCAACGTCAGTAACCATTCAAATAGAAGCATGGCGATCCTGGGAAACGAACCCAAGGTGTCTGGAATCCTGGAGTCCCAACGATTCTGTTTCACCTGGCCTGGACAGTCCCCACTAAGTCTGATTATGACGACGTTCTTCGTCGTGTGTAAAATACAAGATCCTAAATTGTAATTCTGTTTTTTCTTTCTTCAGAAACTTACCACGTGCCATCTGGATATCGTTGCCCCTGGTTACGGTAATCTACCTACTGGCAAACGTGGCTTATTTCGCTGTCATGACTCCAGCTGAGATGCTGGCCTCCGACGCTGTTGCTGTGGTGAGCTGTAATTCTGGGAATTAACTATTTAAGCATTTACAATACAGTGTCCCCTCTATATAGCATGGTTTGATACACAGAGGATTCGGATATATTTGTGTTATTTACCTGTAATATTGTATGAGGCGGGTATGTCATGGACCCCAACTTCAGCGTTATATCGAGGAAACACAGTACCAAATAAAATTCGTTAAAATATGGGAAATGAATCTGTGCAAAATTTACAATTCTTGGGCGCGATCCACAAAGCTATATTATTGTTATAATAAATTGTCTTATGCTCATGTTATGATGGGTTGATGAATAATTGTGGAACTGTGGATTGAGCCCCATTTTTTAAAATATGGTTTATTGTTTTGTATCCTGCAAAACCACTGTATGTATGGTTGGATGTTGTGGTTTGGATGTCCCTAATTATACGAACACAGATTATTTTCAATTTTCATCTTTTTCTAATAAATCAAACAGCAAAGACATTAATTATTTTCTCCTGTTCGAATTATTGGAGTAATTACAGTACATATACATATATTTTTGAGATCTATGAATTCTGTACTTAGTGTCATTGTACATGTAATTTAGTTTTGTGGTAATGGAGGTGGTGTACTGTTATCACCTATGGGTGAAATATTCCCGCTGTGACGTAAAGTACTAATTCATTCATTCATTAAGGTGGTGTACTGATAACTTAAAGTTTCAGGTTTGAATCCCAATCATGAGTAGCCTTGGTTATAACTTTAGTCTCAGACACTTGCTAGCTGGACAGTGGGCAGTGTGTCAAAGATTTATCCTTATGTTGCTTCTAACTGTCGCATTGGTCAAAGTTTATCTCCAGACATTTTATCTAGCCGTAAAATGATATTGTTGATTGAACCTTTCCCCCAAAAGAATTGTTAATTTGACCGTTTGTCAAAGATTTTCACCAGACATTTTCTTCAGCGATACCATTGATCAGTATTCTCCCCTGTAGTCTTTGTCAAGTTATTATCCATCTTCTAGGTAATTTTTCTTTCTTCCAGACATTTGCTAACCGGACACTGGGGGTAATGTCATGGGTCATGCCACTGTTCGTCGCGTGTTCCACATTCGGGGGCTTGAACGGTGCTATCTTCACGTCATCACGGTTTGTACAACCAGCGTATTGTTAACCCTCTCCCTGCTGGATTAGACGCAGGCACTGACAATTCTTTAGGGTATCTCTGGTTGCCTGCAGCATGGAGAGGGTTAACAACTCAGTTGGCTTCAATGCCATATACCTGTACATGTAACAATTGAACATTATTTTAAAATTAATGTCTGAATATTGACACAGATGGTTAAAATATTCCTACTGTGACGTCAATAACTAATTCATTCACAACATGTTTGAACATCATCTTGATTTAAAGAACTGAAGGCCAGTGGACAAATTCTTTCCTTATTAGTAATTTTATCCATTTTTGTTTGCAGATTATTTTTTGTTGGGGCCCGTCAAGGTCATCTGCCCGCTTTCCTGGCAACCATCAGTCTGAAAACCATGACACCATTGCCATCGCTGTTGTTTGGGGTTTGTAACATTATCATTGACGAATCTGGGGCTGTTCTTCCAATGTATATGCATGTTCTTGAAGAGTATCTTAAGCCTGTAGTTATTTGGAAGTTTTTCATTGTTAAAATAACACTGCAATATTTCTGTTCCATACTGACCTTTAATTAGTGTTGTTGTGTGCGTCATGTTGAGCTGTTGACGCCATGATAGTTTGATATGTGATTTGTTTGTTAATTGTTCAGAAAACATATCTAGTTTTACTTAGATTGCAATACATGTTGGTATTATTAAAGTTTCCAGTACCCCTTTGCCATGACAATCTATCCTGTATCAGTGGTAACAATGTATACTGGTATGTTTATAGAAGTGATTTGCAGCATTTTGAATTTAAACCAATCCCTGAAGATGTGAAATGTTTTTTAGTTGAATTCCTGGATGAAATCTCACTAAAAACATAATCTATGATGTACCATTGTTGTCACACTGTATGTTAATACAGACAAGATTTGCGTAATTTTGGATTGCAACCAGTCCCCAATATTATGAAACCATTTTGAGTACAATTTCTTGATGAAATCATAATCAAAGAACCTTTGTTATCTCAGGGCTATCTAGCTTTACAATATGATGGATGTTCCACTTGCATGTCAATCAAGGTTTCCATGACAACAGATGTGTATGTTTATCTGCAGTGCGTGATGTCGCTGGTGATGCTGTGTTCTAACGACGTGTACGCGCTCATCAACTACGGGTCGTTTGTGGAGTCTCTGTTCATCGCGCTGTCCGTCGCGGGTCTCCTCTTCCTCCGCTACACGCGGCCTGACATGGAGCGCCCCATCAAGGTGAGATAACTCTGAGTCTTCCTTCAGTACACCCCTATTGTAATGGTCTATGGTACTTCTTATAAGGACAGTAAGTCTCATCAAGGTCATTTCCGGTGACAGACTACCGGCGACACCTAATCGGAGATATATCAATAGATACGTCCTAATCAACGTTTAATGAATATCAATACGAAATGCTTTGAATATGGAACTATATGTTTTGATAAAAATATTACAATGAACGTAAACCATGAAACTATCTGCAGACCATATCTTGTTCACATTTTAGTGCGGTTGCTAACGAGGCTTATGACGGTTGCTGTGTATGACGTTGGAATCATTTCGTTTTCATGTCATGTCACAATTGGAGATTGTCAGCTGTTAGTCAATGCGTTTGACCAGTTCATGTCACCAGATTTTGAATGAATCTCGGACTATCTCATGTCAACATATTTACAGTCCCTATTGACAGATATAATAATAATATATAATCTATTTATATAGCCCTGAGTTCCAGCTAGGCTGCTCACAGTCGCATCATATTATTACCCCGGTCAATGGATGTGTGTGCACTCAATTCCTTCTCAACTCCCTGGGGAGTATACAACCCAAGCTGTATCTCATGCCTAGCCTCTATTGAGAAATGTCGCAGACAATCAACAATGAGCTCGCTAGTCACCGCCCACTTACAAACTCCCCATTACGACTTCCAACTTAATGAAACCCAAGACTCTGATGCTCCTAATGGAAACCACCACCTCCCCCTTCCCGTTTGAGAAGTTCTCTCTAACAATCTTCACACCAGACTTTTAAAGAGTTGCACTACGTTGAAATACTTGCAGGTGAACATTTTCTTCCCGATCTTCTTCCTGATCATCTGCATGTTTCTGCTGATCACCCCACTGACGTCCAGCCCTATGGAGTGTCTGATGGCCCTCGTGATGATCGCCACCGGAATCCCCGTGTACTTTCTCGGAGTCCTCTGGAAGAAACCCCAGACGTTCTACAACGCGCTCAGTGAGTTCCTGTCACCGCATGCTGGCTTCTCCAAATGTGTTGGTCGCAAGTGGGTGACGGATTCCTGTTGTACTGTCTTAACCCTCTCCCTGCTGTAGGCAACTGGAGATGCCCTAGAACATTGTCTGTGCCTAATCCAGCAGGGAGAGGGTTAAGTGATCAATCAATCGGTCACATTTCTTCAATCATTGTTAATGATGTATTTAATATCAGCATTATTTTGTTTGTTTAACCCATCACATTTCCCATTACTTTTCAGATAAATTCAGATACCTTCTTGTCATTGCATGTACTGTGTTCATTGCATAGTTTTCTAATGTGTTCATCGCATAGTGTGGTAATGTGTTCATCTCATAGTTTTCTAATGTGTTCATCACATAGTGTGGTAATGTGTTCATCTCATAGTTTTCTAATGTGTTCATCGCATAGTGTGGTATTGTGTTCATCTCATAGTATTCTGATGTGTTTATCGCATAGTGTTCTAATGTGTACATTGCATAATTTTCTAATGTGTTCATCACATAGTGTTCTAATGTGTTCATCTCATAGTGTTCTAATGTGTTCATTGCAATATTTCAATCAGTCAAATGTGTTCCATATGTATTTAAGGAATGAGTTAATTCTTTTGATTCAATCCATCACATTTTCCATTATCTTTCAGATAAATTCACGATCATCACTCAGAAACTGTTTTTTGCTGCACCAGAAGAGTTCAAGGAGGATTGAGTTGTGCCCCTTTGTTCAAGGCCAAGTCAGCTATATATATATATTAGATTACAGATCTCTGTATTGCACATGAATATAAACTGCCATGATTTCTAGTTGTCTCACATTCCTAATGATGTCAGTTGGTACAATATTCAGTATATTGTGAATGAATATTCTCAGCGCAGTGACGTGTGTACGCCCTGTGTGACTTCGATACATCAGTCCAACTCGATCAGTCCTGGACAGTCTCAGCTAATTATTTAACCTTGATGGTAATAATATTCTATTTTATACATGAAACCTTTTACATTTGTTTTGGGAAATCGACTCTTATTACTTGTAGGTGTTTACCAGCAGTTTAGTTGTTACAGTGCCCCCTCGATATAACACGGTCCGATACACAACGGATTCGTATATAAGGTGACGTCAGACGTTGATCCCATTTTTATTTTCGTTATTTCCCTGCAATATCGTATAAGGCGGGTACTATAACGCGAGGGGTATGTCATGGACCCCAATTTCAGCGTTATATCGAGGGGACACTGTATATTTGATACCAGGGGCAGTATATCTGTTGTCATATATCCAGAGATATTTGTTGCTGGTAGAATATACATGAAATGAAGAAAAACTTGTAAGAGCGTAACCAGTCTGTAATAAGTGTCATGATTGATTGTACTGGCAGTTAATTGACATATATCATTCCAAGATGTTCAAACATAAATTGACAATATGGGGTGGCTAACTGGGTCAAATTCTATTTTTAGACTTTAAAGATTCTGGTGATAACCTACATGGTGACATGTGTGGATGGTGTTTTGTTGATGGAAGTTACATTGTATCGCCATCTATCTTGCGTGAACACATGCTGAATAACATGGTTCATCTCTGAATTGAACAGAAATTTAAGCACACGATCTGCATTATCAGTGTAAAACATTTTCTCTGGAGTTTTCTTAACCCAAGGCCTTGTACTCATGTTTGAATATCACAGGAACTTGGGAATTCTGGGAAAAATCGAAAAATAAATCTGACCTACTTAGGTATCCTATTTATCGCAGTCAGGCTCCAGTTGCTCATAGGGTAACTAAGCAATTATATCGCCTGACCTTAGAATCATGAAAGAGCCTCAGTAGATGTAATCCAGCCATAACCACATTATGTTTTCAACCAGTCTCGATGAGCTGTTTCATTGTGATGCTATACAAAGTCGGCAAATTAGCCGTTCATTGTGATGTCACTACCATTCATTGTGACATCACTACCGTTCATTGTGATGTCACTACCATTCATTGTGATGTCACTACCGTTCATTATGACATCACTACCGTTCATTGTGACATCGCTAACATTTTGGTTAACTGGTTGTTACCTTTGACATTTAAAAATAAAAATAAGTTAACGGTGTAAACAGCTTATTTAGTCACCTTCTGAATAAACAGACAATGATTGTTATATTATTATACATGTATATAATTAATGCAATAACTTGTTGAGTGTATGATATGTATAATATTAATTAGTTAGACACAGAAGCATATAGAACCTGTTGCATGCAGACTATATTAAATCTGCCTGTTACCTAGATGTAACTTTGTTGCTAGTCAATGCAGAATCATGCTCTTCCAACGGCTGTAACACTGCAACGTTTGTATGCACTGCACCAGTTAATTTAACCCTGCTGGATTATGCACGAACAGCTTTTTGGGGGCATCTCTGGTTGCCTGCAGCATTGAGAGGGTTAACAGATATTTCCAGTTTCTTGTTGTTGCTCTCTGATGAGCAAAGTTTGCGTGCGACAGTATAAATATATACATGTAGCTACGAGCTGTTGACCTCATTGAGGCCGCATCATGATGCTGGTACAGTCTGTCACGCGAGCCACAGGCACTTGACACTCGATAGTAGATCAAATCTATAATAATTCTCTTTTATTAAAAATATATACTTTTTTATATTTAATAATATTATTTGATTTCATAACATAATACAATACGTAAGAAAGGAAAAATAACTACAAATATATCGAAGGTACGCAAGCTTTGCGGTAATGAATGTTCCGGGAAAATAAAAATTCAGGAAATAAATTGCAGCGGTAAGTACATGCTTGAGACGAAGAAATTTTGACCTATCGTAGTGAATAACATCTTTCTAGTCATTGCAAAAATGCACTGATGAGTAATTAGTCACATATTTAGCATGTAGAGCAAAACTGTCAAGATTTAGCTGGCTTTCTTTACCATTGATGTTATAAACTCGGATTCCGTTACTGGGCATGGCATATTCAATGGAAAAACTAATTTATCTTTCAAATTTCATTTCAATCTGTTTTAGAAAATTCCAAAAACGTTTCTACCGCTACAGTATGGTAGAGGGGACATTACACTTTAATGCACGATAGGTTGATTCAAATGTAAAAACTAGCGGTATCCATCTTGGCTTCTATTACACATGAAAAGGGAGATAACTGATAATGTTCAGTCACTTTCCTATAGATCAGTTGAATGCATCAAATAAAAGATAATTATGGGTACGTAACTGTAATTCATATAAAATATGATTATTTTTTTTAACTATCGGGTGTTGGGGAATAAGTGCATCAGTAAATAACAACTTTTGAGGAGACAAATCAAGCATGAGTACTGTAGTCTTAAATAGAAATTTGTCCGTTATATAGGTCAAACAACCGTGATAGTATGCCTTTAATTAATCTAAGTCATTTGTCAAATATAAATTTTGTTTTGTTTTGTGTTTCTTTTTTACATATTTCATTTATTTACCATTTCATTTACAACTATATTTTGTACTTTAATGTGGTTATTCCTAATTGTACGAACATGGATCATTTTCAATTTTCGTATTTTCTAGTATAGTGTCCCCTCGATATAATGCAGAAGTTGGCGTCCATGACATAATCCCCACATTATAGTACCCGCCTTATACGATATTACAGGGAAATAATGAAAATAAAAATGGGATCCACGTCTGACCCCGCGTTACATCCGAAACCGCAGTGCATCGTACCGTGTTATATCGAGGGGGCACTGTAATTTAAATGGATACAAATTTAATTATTTTCTACTGATTTTGTTTAGGGTAATTACGGTAATACAGTATTGACATGCAGAAATGATACCAGTGAAGATGGGGTAAATGGTAAATATCGTATTTCCTACACGGTGGAATACTGGCTCCCACTGGAGATAAGTCAGGAGGAAGACAGTGTCATTCTACAGGTGATAACAATTTCGACTTCACTGATTGGTAAAAAATTACTAATTTATTTTCTGAAGTGAAAAAAATAATCAGTTTGATGCATCTGTACTCCAGGGAATCAAATACTATTGCCTTAGGATAAAAATAGTGTTGACATTTTCGAACAGTATTATGATACACAGGGATTCATTTTTAAAATGCAGTCTTTAGTTAGAAGTGTGGCATTTAAAAGGTTCATGTGTAGAAATAATTAGTCATAAATTATTGTTATATGAAGTTGTTTTCACAGTATCCATTGTTTAGTGCCTGTAGCAGTGTTAAGCAATATCATATTTAAGAACATGAATTTTATTTGAATATTTTTGAAATTTACTCCATATTTATGTACATTGCCGGGATGGAAATTGAATACCAGCCTGCTGGCCCACGCCATTTCTCCAAATCCTAAAGGTATCCTAAGGGCCAGTAGAAATTCATGTTTTATGTTAACATTTGTTGTAGGTATCACTATTTGGGCAAGCAACCTTTTCATGCAAGTTCCATCCTCGCACTGTGAAAATAGATGTAACTATAATACTGATGGTTTGTAGCTGTGGGTATTGTTTGTCAAAGCTCTCTTATCCAATAAGAGAACATAGCGACCTCATTGTGCACGAGTGCCTTGTATAAGAGATTGCTAGGAGAGTGCTGATGTTACGTAGTAGATACGAGAGCTTCGAGAAACTATCCTCTGCATGATGATGATAGGAGGCTAGAACTAAATCTTAGTTTGTTTTGGTTTTTATCCGATCCCCAGAGTAGAAAAATGAAGATTCAATGTTAAGTAGATTGTGAGAATGATGTACCAGATATCATGCGAAGATAATCTTGTCACTTAATGGTGTGCTGGTATGATTCGGATATAAGGCGGGGTCAGATGTGGATTCCATTTTTACTTGTACTATCATATAAGGCGGGTACTATATGTCATGGACCCCAATTTCAGTGTTATATCGAGGCGACACTGTTTATTGATAACGTTGTTGGTGATTGTTTGTTTATGAGATGGTCAGTCTATGAATATTCTGAACAATGTCTATGTTGTTGCATTCCAGACAAAAAACTCCACTCCTCTATTATTCTTTTCTTAGAACTTTTTTTAATTTTTATTTATGCTACAATCAGTTCTAAAAATTAATATTTATGTTGGGCAACAAATAGACTAGTAAACAGTTTGTAATTCTTAACTACAGATTATTAACAAGCACAAATATTATTTCACTCAGAACCGATATGCTTTTACCTGTACCTGCCACCTCACATAAACTAGTCATTGTACCACATTTTACCTGCTATCTTACCATACATCCATGGCCTACTGGGCAAGTCCACCATTTGTTATCCATGTTTCCTACACTGTGCATGTCTAGTCTGGTTGATTGCCTGAACACACTATGGTACATCCCACATGTCACATTTCAAAACAATTCACATATTGTACTTTGCGGTAAACAATTTATTTGATGGCAAGGACCATACCAGCGTGATCAGAATTAAAATTAAATTAATTGTGAGTGATGTTCACCAAAATATAAGTTCTACTAAAAAAACAACATGTTTACATTCTTTTACAACACTGCATTAGACTAGCGTACATGTTTATTATTTTGAGAGTATTTGAACCCTTGACATTGGATTCAAAATGATCACCTAATGTAGAATTTTCTGATGGAGTTATTTTCAGACTGAATATTCTATGAATACTGGTACATGTACATTGTTTGTGGACAGTCCACAGAGAGGGGTTGGGTACAGGATATTTTGTAGAATACTAGTATTATGAACAAGCTCTTTGATGACCCACATGCAGAGGGTTGTGTTGTGTCCTATCTTACCATGCAGGGTTCAAATCCAATGAGGTTATGCTGGATGTTTGTTATTACCTTGTATTATTAGTATTACTGTTATTACTTTTTAAATATAAATTTTAAAAAGCGATTGTGGGGGATGTACTTTTGAGACTCATGACATCAAGGTTTTGAATGTACTCGAGGTATTTTATGTCCAGTTGATGGCAGTATCATTTAAACTAATGGAAGAATTATCGTACAGATTGTGATTTAACACTTTAACTACTAGGAAACGATATTATATTGTAACATTTTGTGTGTTTGTATTATGTTTTATATCATTTATAGATATTTTGTTACTTTCATATTTCCATCAGCTGATTGACTGATTTGAATAGTATGTTTACTTTTATTTGAAAAGATTTGAAATATTAATATGGGGAAAATAATATTTGTATTATCAGTAACAACAAGGCATTTATTATCTTATCTAGTCCATTTGGTACTCAAGATGTTTTCTTTGTGTTCCTTCATGTTTATACTTCAGGCTTTTATTATCTTTAAGTATACATTCTCTATGCTATGCTATCTGTATTAGATGGTGAACAAAAGTTAAAACAATTTTGGAAAGCAAGTCTAAATTGAGATTCGTCGCAAAGATTCCCGCAGCGACGTTAAACTAAATTGAGATCCATGAAGTAAACGTTTGTGACTAAAAAGTAGCAATATTCATGAAAGCTTCAATCGGAGGAAGCCCTCGTAAAATATTTGTAATTTGGTCTAAAAGTTCCATACAACTGAATAAGGTTGTAATTCTAATGTATCCGAGTACGATTCACACAAAGTGCTCGTTTTGTATGTCATCCAAATGAAGACTACATTATTATTTTACTGTCTCTTCAAGGTAAATCTGCTCCCAACATTATAAC
>JAUTBQ010183517.1:0-10814 GCA_032361185.1 Lepetodrilus ovalis | reverse complement strand
GCCCTAAACTGACAAGTCGTGATGTTAGTGAAAGATTCTAGAAAGCGACTATAAACCCCATTACAAAAAAAAAAATTTAAAAAAAAAAAATGTATTAGTTTGGGATTTATTATTACATGTTGTATTATATTCTGTCCACAAGTGTTTTGTAGCTGTACATTGTAGCTATATATTGTAGTTATACATTGTAGCTGTACGTTGTAGCTGCACGTTGTAGCAATATGTTGTAGCTGTACATTGTAGCTATACGTTGAAGCTGTACATTGTAGCTATACGTTGTAACTATACGTTGTAACTTTATTGCAGGGCTACTGTGAGAGGACGGCCTCCGAGATCAACAGGATGAGTCTGACCGTGCAGGACTCGGTCCTGGAACTCATCCGGATCTTCAAGAAAAAGTCAAAAGAATGTAAGGAAATGTTGTCCATGGGTATAACCCTGTCTGGTAGTTGTGCTGCGACATTCCTACACAGCATTGTGTAGCCTATCTGGCCCTAGCTTACAGGTCGTCGCCTATGGGTCAAATATTCCCACTGCGATGTAAAGCAATAATTCCATCAAAAAGAACTCGGTTCCTAAACCGTTTTTTAGTACAATTTTGTGCTCAATTCGGGATTGGTACTCAAATCCTAATACAGAATGTGAGCTGAGCATGCAATTGTACTAAAAAAAGAAGATTTCATTAACATTTCAGGAACAGTTCTCTGTGTTTGAAGATTGGTGTTGGTTAGTCGATAAAATAGCATAGTTTTTGGTTTTTGGCGGGATTTGAACTCGGTACCTTTTGCTCCGAAGTCCAACGTTCTACCACTGCGCTACATCCCGCCCAGACGAAGTGTCAATCAAGTGATAGTCGACTATAGACATCAATATTTGTAATATCTTATATCTATTGCAATGACCAACAATGAAACTTTCATGTGTGACTCAATCTGTATGTTACACTACCAACAGAAAATAAGGGAACAACTTTTTTAAATGTAGCTATCGTTGACATGTACTGTTTCAGACGTCGGTTGAAATGACACTTTCACTATCATTTCATTTGTTCCCATATTTTCTGACGGTAGTATAGTTTGCTTCACTGTTCATCTCCATGGGTTGTGGTAATGATTGACTGACTAACTGTGGGATACTTGTACATCTAGTTTAGTATGATAAGATTGACAAGGAAAGAAGAAGAAACATATGCTTTCAGGTGAAGAAAGTGCTAAGTCGTACATTGATACTGGTGCGAGCGATACTGACATCAAGGTTGAAAAGCCCAGCAATAACGCGGAGATGCAGATGAACGTGGTTTGCCATGAACTGTTCGACTATTTCAAACAGAAGATGCTGGACGCGCTCATGAGAGCAACGAGGTTCTCGCTGGACGTCATGCGCAAGAGATTCCTAACAGGGTGAGAGACACCACGGGAATATATATCTCGCTGGCTCGGTCTAAGATTTAACATTTTAGCATGTACAGTGTCCCCTCGATATAACACAGTTAGATACAATGCGGATTCGGATATAAGATGGGGTCAGACGTGGATCCCATTTTTATTTTTGTCATTTACTTGTATTATCGTATAAGGCAGGTACTATTAGACGGGGGTATGTCATGGACCCCAATATCAGCGTTATGTTGAGGGGGACACTGTATATATATTTGCTACTAAAATAGCATATATCTCTCATTGAGTGACGTGATAAAGGAGACATTTTCACAAATGCTGCAGCATTGGGTGAAAATATTGGTTTCCCACGTCACAAGATGAGAGATGTATGCTATTTAACTAGACACATGAAATATCCTATTTATTATATACATTAAACAAAACTTTGAAAAGAAAACTATAAATATTCCTAACTCAGACAATGTATGCCGACGTCATGAGCTGTCAATATGATGTGTCGCAATAGATTATCAAATATTTGTTTACCCTTTGGCCGACCAATGAAATAGCTTGACAGTTTACATGACATCAGAAATGCGTGTATATAACGATCGCGTTGGGGAAAGGAATAAGATTCCTTAGATACACTTACGGTAATATCTGCCTAAGTGTGACATGGAGTACTATGATTATTCTGAATAGTACAAACATATTGGGAGAGGGTGCTATGGTAGTGTTTTTTTACAGAAATACCAAGAGAATACACAACCAATTGATTGCATGCATGCGCAAAGTGATGTGCTACAATTCTCCTTCCAACCTGCTCTTATCTGTCGTATAGATAGTAGTGCAGTGTGTGAGATGCAGTGCAGACTGAACGCATCTCCATTCTTGTATGTGTGTGTGCCGAATGAATGAATGAAAGGGTGGACAGTTAGTCTTACTTCCTGTTTTCTGCTACGTGTAGAGGACGCAGCCCGACGGTCATGGGGTATTTTGAAGACGGTCCCAAGCCCGAGGTCAGCGCCTCATTCTTCACAGCAGACATCAACCTGGTCATCCCTCGGGTGGTGAGTGGTCGAGACGGGTTTTTTTTTAAACAATATTTATTTGTTCCCATATTTTCTGATGGTAGTATAGTTTGCTTCACTGTTCATCTCTATGGGTTGTGGATACAGTGATCACTCCGTTCTATAGGTTCTCCTTGGGTTCAAAATTGTATACTAGTGTCCATAGCTTGTACACGTTTCCAGAACGACTCTCATGTACAGTGTTGTAGCCAGTGTGTTCCTGCTCAATATGATGTCCAGTCATGTCATTATTTATTAGAGTAGTCTACCTTGTCTGTCCTTGTCCTGCTTGACCTGACCTGACCTTGGGTAACACAAGGGCTCTGACTTGTATTAAGGGTTACTTGCCCACAGGGCTATGTCAGGGCAAGTTGCAAAAGCACCACAAGTTTTATATGCTAAAGAATAGGTTGTCTGCAGTGCTATTTAACTTGCTCATGTATGTCAGGCATATGTTTGTCTACACCCGGAATAGTACAAACTGGATTTGTATTTATGTAGAAGTGGCACTAGTGTAGTCCTCTGTACTGAATGTACCACAAGAACCTGTCTACATAGTACTCTACTCTAACACAGGGTTTATGTTTGTCTACATAGTACTCTACACTAACTCTGGGTTTATGTTTGTCTCCATAGTACTCTACTCTAACACAGGGTTTATGTTTGTCTACATAGTACTCTACTCTAACTCTGGGTTTATGTTTGTCTACATAGTACTCTACTCTAACTCTGGGTTTATGTTTGTCTACATAGTACTCTACTCTAACACAGGGTTTATGTTTGTCTACACAGTACTCTACTCTATCTCTGGGTTTATGTTTGTCTACATAGTACTCTACTCTAACTCTGGGTTTATGTTTGTCTACACAGTACTCTACTCTAACTCTGAGTTTATGTTTGTCTACACAGTACTCTACTCTAACACATGGTTTATGTTTGTCTACACAGTACTCTACCCTATCTCAGGGTTTATGTTTGTCTACATAGTACTCTACTCTAACTCTGGGTTTATGTTTGTCTACACAGTACTCTACTCTATCTCAGGGTTTATGTTTGTCTACACAGTACTCTACTCTAACTCGGGGTTTATGTTTGTCTACACAGTACTCTACTGTATCTCAGGGTTTATGTTTGTCTACACAGTATACTCTAACTCAGGGTTTATGTTTGTCTACACAGTACTCTACTCTATCTCAGGGTTTATGTTTGTCTACACAGTACTCTACTCTAACATATGGTTTATGTTTGTCTACACAGTGCTCTACTCTAACATAGGGTTTATGTTTGTCTGCACAGTACTCTACTCTAACATAGGGTTTATGTTTGTCCAGGATATGAAGCCCAGCCTGGACACGATGCAGAGCGCACTGAACAAAGCCACACAGTGTCTGCTGGGCATCAGCGCCACGGTAGAGATGTGGCAATACCAGTCCCTGGGAGGTGAGTCAGCCACTGGCATACGGTACTGTTACATCACTCCCACAATACTTCTAAGTAGGCCACTGGCATACTGTTACGTCACTCCCACCACTGGCATACGGTACTGTTACGTCACTCCCACAATACTTCTGAGTCGGCCACTGGCATACTGTTATGTCACTCCCACCAATGTCATACTGTTACGTCACTTCCACAATACTTCTGAGTCGGCCACTGGCATACTGTTACGTCACTCCCACCACTGGCATACTGTTACGTCACTCCCACACTACTTCTGACAAATTTATTGAGCCTCTTCATATATTTTTTGGCAGATGATCACAGCTGTTATTGTGACTCTGTAATATAAAAATATATGTAATCTATTTGTAGGTTTGCCAGGATTTTCTTTTCCGTAATGTTAGAATATAAGCAATCTATTTTTTGATGGGGCAGGATAAGATATGGCAAAATAAAATATATTTATTTTGACTTGGTTGTTTTGTACCCAACTGATCACCAAAAAAAACCCACTGTCTTTAGCTGTGAGTGTATGCCCCTAGAATCCTGATGGCACTGTCCAGGAACTTGTCTCAACTAGTGTCCTTGGAAGAGTGTATGGTTTCGGCCATGACATTTTAGACAAGATTGCATTGATTACAAACGTGTGAAGCAGATTCCAACCACACGCATGGAAATCTGCTTACTGGTCCTGGGCACGTCTTCCGCTGAAATCACAGTTATCTGTAGCCCTGCCCGCTACCAAGTAGTACACGTTTGCTGTGACGGGCGGCAGTCAGTGTTGGTGTTTGTCTGTCTGCAGGCAGCAAGAAGAAGACGGCCAAGAAGGACTACTACAAGAGCGTGTCGGAGAACAAGGACATCGTGAAGTACGTGATGATGCTGTCGTCGCCTGCCAGCACGCTCAAGCCGGAGGTGGAGGCCGCCCTCAACAAGTACTCCGAGTTCTCCTTCCTGTGGGACCAGGACCGAGAGCAGTCGCTGACAGTACGTGTAGTCGCCCCCCGGCCGAACCATTTCCTAGGAAAATAGCATATGCTTGCAGTTCATTCATTTCATAAGGGTTTTCCTACAAAACTCTACAGTCTCAAAAGCTGAAGTAAAATATAGCACTACGTAGTACTACATGTGTTGGCTAAACGGCTATTGTAGCGCTTTGTAGAGAAATGTAGTGCAGCCTGAAAGCAGCTCAACTAGGTGTCAAGAGGTGTTGGATCATAATCACAGGGTGTCATTATCCAGTCATGATGTTTCAGAATGTAACCAATTAAAAGTTGTTGTACTAGCTGCCTGTACTGCTGACAACGTGCCGTGTTTCAGGAGTTCCTGGCAGAGAATCCGACACTGACTGAGTACAAGGCTAAGCTGGCCATGTTTAAAGAACTGGAGACCTCCATCGACAACATCAGTGTGTCCCAGCGAGTCGGACCCATCGAACTGTTCACAGGTGACATACGTCCCTCAATCATACTCTACACGCCAATACATTGCCATATTGTAGCACAGCATACGCTTTGAATATGTTGCTATGACATGAGTGTTAACTTGAGAATATTTAACGACATGAATAATAATAGTATTACTAATAACTAATAATACTACTACTACTAGCATACTAGTGTTAATTTCCATCCTTGATTAGTATTGTTATTTTTATGATATGTCATAACAACATTCTCAGTGCTATATCATTGCCCTTCTCAAGCACTTGGTGGGGTATATATATACGAGCGTTAGGCTGTTGGACACAGCACCACTGAATTCAGTGTTCCTTCTCAACCACCTGGGGAGTATGACACGAGCGTTATGTTGTTGGCCACAGCGCCCCTGAAGCTGGCCTTGCATGTGGAGATCCAGTCGTGGAAGCAGCTGTACGGCCGCAAGATGAACGCGAAGTTCAACAAGGAGATGGAGGGCATCCTGCTGTTTGTGGAGGACTGCACCAAGAGACTGCTGCGGCCCATCCGCGACCTTGACGACGTCCGCCTGGCTATGGAGGCGCTGGCCGACATCCGCAAAAACAACATCGAGATCGACATGGCCATGGACCCCATAGAGGTACGCCCTTCAGGGACCTCAGATTACCACGCGCTTCTGAGTGCGATTTCATACTCAACTCGATGTTTTGTTCACAGATCCTCGTATTAAATCTAAGCTTGACGTACTCGGGAAGTTTTGTAATCTCGTTGGGCCTGGTCTGGGTTTTGTAGAACATTTGTATCGCTACGAGACTGGCATAGGGCTAGTGTAGCTTGACCAGAGGATGGTACTGTGGTCCTGGTACAGCACAAAGGATACTTCTACTACAGCAGGAAGTGGTGTAAACTCCAAGACCACTGGTAGTTTCATGAAATGCCACCTGTGTATTTATTTATGGTGGTTAGTTAAATTGAATATTTGTTCTTACATGATAATATTATTTTATAGGTTTGTTTGAATCCATAGGAAATCAATATACCTTCTGATTGCGGTTATATTAGTGTTTGGTGATACTGCATCCTGGTGTTTATAAATAGACGTAAATATCTCGGAACAAATTGTTATAATGTCTAACTTGCACAACACCATATTCATTTGTATTCCGATTTCTAGACTTGTACGTATTCATGCCGTGCTCTGTTTTACTAGGAGTCGTACAGTCTGATGCCGGAGTTCGAGGTGATCATCAACAAAGAGGAGACGGACAAGGTGGATTCCCTGCGCTACTCCTATGAGAAACTTCTCAACATCTCAGTAAGTGTTATGTCTACTTGTTCATCTCGGATTGTGAGAGAGTCGAGCACCGTGTCAACATAACACATCAATCTGTTCTAGTGCATTGTCATCCAGGGGCCTGTTGCACAATGCTCTTGTAGCGCTACAATAGTTGTAACTGGGCTCCCGCCACAATAGAAAGCCTTGATGTTACAATAGTTATAGCCTACAAGAGCGGCGTACAACAGGCTCCTGTGCAATATTAGTGTCTGTTATAATTACATTTATGCAAATTATCAATTGGGAGTGTAAATCTCATGTTTTAATTTCCGTTTGACGGGTGAAAGAAGTTTTGCTCACAGTGCTTGCTCGTGATGTTTTTTTCTGTGACTTCACAATGAATTTAGATTTTTGACCAGTTTATATCACCGGATCTCATGTCCCAATTTCATTCTGTAGTAATGGACTATTTTTTCAATGGTAGCCAATAATTAGCTATACATCCTACATGGCTCTAATTCTGCCGTGCTTCCTACAGAAACGTGTTCAGGACGAGCTGGTGGAGGTACAGCCGTCCTTCAAGACCGAGCTCCTGTCCTCCGTGGAGGTGTTCCAGGTGGACGTGGCTGACTTCTCCGACGGCTACGACACTGTGAGTACACACCAGCCATGGACCCATCCCGCAGCGACGTAACGTCATGACAACTGCCATAACAACTAACTTTCAGTCTTCAATGCTTGTAGTCTAGTCTTTCTCTACTACGACTACTTTGAGTGTGTGTGTGTATAATGTTGTGCTAGCGGACTACTCAGTGTTGCAGTGTGTTAATAGGAGTGTTTTTTCCTGTTGTAGAAAGGCCCCATGTGTGAAGGTATCACTCCCACCGAGGCCAACGACAGACTACAGTTCTTCCAGGTAGCTGTATGCTTGTGTCTGCTGTCATCGGCAGATAGCTCCCAGTTCACGTTATGCCCTTATTATCACATGCAAGTTCAGTAGAACAATTTCCCCAAGACAGTTTCATGATTATGTTAAGACAATTTACACTTATCCTGAGCAACAAAAGAAATTGAAAGAAATAGAAACCCATGTACATTATTCCAATAATAAAATCATTCTATCATAATATGAAACTATTAAGTGTTTTGCCATTCATTCACAATATCATGTTGTGGGGTATATAATTTCTCCTTAGAATCTACGAGTAAAAGTACCCAAAAATAAGCATGCTTGAATATCAATTCTGATGGATGTTTATTGGACGTTATTCCGCCAGAGCAAGTTTGACGACTTGTGGACCAAGTTCTCGGTGTACTCTGCCGGGGAAGAGCTGTTCGGGCTGGCGGTCACAGATTACCCGGTCCTCGTCACTGTCAAGAAGGAGCTGAACCTGCTGCAGAAGCTGTACGGCCTGTACAACTCCGTGATGACCGTCATCAACGGCTACTTCGACATCCTCTGGGTGGAGGTGGACATCGACAAGATCAACACGGAGCTGGCCGAGCTGCAGAACAGGTTTGTGCGTCCTTCTTCTCACCGGCTGTTGAACGGCGTGTCAGTTGGGAGGTAGATTCTTCCTTCTCGACGGCTGTTGAACGACCAGTGGCCTGTGGAATTGTAGTAAACAGCAGCTCGTCTTGAAGCACTTGGCTATGCCTGTCTCCTCCAGATGTTGCAAAATTATTATCCACTTCCTGTCGTCGCACATGGGTGAAATGATCCTGCAGCTACTATGTTTTCTTACGACCTTTTTGGTAGCATCTAATATTACCAAATTGTCATGTGTGTGACAAGCCCAAAATAAAATCTTTCATGTAGATTTGATTTCTGACCTCCATAATATATGCCATGCATAAATTAATAGTATTAATTGACATTGTAGTCATCGTGTATGGGTGAAATATTCCTGCTGCAACAAAAAAAAAACGAATTTAATCAGTCAAAACTATACAGAAAGGGTTAGCCAGTTACTGATCGGTGGCTAGACTCAGCTGTTGTAGAACAGGAGCAACTTAGCAGTGGGTGGGGCTTATTATGTCTGCCCTGCCCACACACATCCCAAGCCCCGCCTCCATGGCCTGACACCTGACCAATGAGCTGACGCGTCAGTTCCGTGTGTGCAGGTGCCGCCACCTGCCGAAGGGTCTGAAGGAATGGCAGGCTTTCCTGGAACTGAAGGGCAAGATCGACGACTTCAGCGAGTCTTGTCCCCTGCTGGAGATGATGGCCAACAAGGCCATGAAGGAACGGCACTGGGACCGCATCTCCAAGATCACCGGCCACACCTTCGACTTCGACTCGGACAACTTCACCCTCAGAGACATCATGAACGCCCCTCTGCTGGAGAACAAGGAGGATATCGAGGCAAGTAGTGCCATGTCACACGTGTCACTAATCTCCGGTCAACCATGATTGTATATATGCCTGTAGGAGGGTACAGTCAATCTTCTGCATTACTACTGCTACTATTATTGCTACATTTATACATTGTAGGATGTGTGCATCTCCGCTGCCAAGGAGAAGGACATTGAGGCCAAGCTGAAGACGGTGATCAGCGACTGGGATGGGAGAGAGCTTACCTTCGGCCATTTCAAGAGCCGCGGAGACCTGCTGCTGCGAGGGACGGAGACCGCCGAGATCGTGTCCTTCCTGGAGGACAGCTTGATGATCCTCAGCTCCCTGCTCAGTAACAGGTGTGTCCTCTCTGCCCAGTAACAGGTGTGTCCTCTCTGCTCAGTAACAGGTGTGTCCTCCCTGCTCAGTAACAGGTGTGTCCTCTCTGCTCAGTAACAGGTGTGTCCTCTCTGCTCAGTAACAGGTGTGTCGGTGTTAACCCTCTGTTAGCTCTCTGCTCAGTAACAGGTGTGTCGGTGTTAACCCTCTGCTTAGTAATGTAAGTACCTCAAAATGTTAGTTTGGAGCCAGCCCTGCCTAATGTTGGGTGTTTATCTGTTCAGATACAACGCGCCATTCAAGAAGTTGATACAGACGTGGGTGTGCAACCTGTCTAACACCACGGATGTGCTGGAGAACTGGATGACCGTGCAGAACCTGTGGGTCTACCTGGAGGCCGTGTTCGTGGGCGGAGACATCGCTAAGCAGCTGCCAGAGGTGCTCGCTCCGTCGCTGTCACTGTGATTACAAACTTATATGAGGAGTTCCAATCCATAGCATATTCCACTGCCATGTAAAGCCATAATTCAATCAAAAATCCATTACTTTTCACAAATAATCAAAATTGTCGGGCTGAGCATCGTACATGACTAGTCTCCTATAACAGTCTACTATAAGAATCTCCTATAACAGTCTACTATGACAGTCTACTATGACAGTCTACTATGACAGTCTACTATGACAGTAACAGTCTACTATAAGAGTACTATAACAGTAACAGTCTACTATAAGAATCTCCTATAACAGTCTACTATAACAGTAACAGTCTACTATAAGAATCTCCTATAACAGTCTACTATGACAGTCTACTATAACAGTAACAGTCTACTATAAGAATCTCCTATAACAGTCTACTATGACAGTCTACTATGACAGTCTACTATAACAGTCTACTGTCTACTATAACAGTCTACTATAACAGTCTACTATATATATACTATAACAGTAACAGTCTACTATAACAGTAACAGTCTACTATAACAGTCTACTACAACAGTAACAGTCTACTATAACAGTCTACTATAACAGTAACAGTCTACTATAACAGTAACAGTCTACTGTAACAGTAACTGTCTACTATAACAGTAACATTCTATTATAACAGTCTACTATAACAGTCTACTATAACAGTAACAGTCTACTATAACAGTAACAGTCTACTATAACAGTAACAGTCTACTGTAACAGTCTACTATAACAGTAACAGTCTACTGTAACAGTAACAGTCTACTATAACAGTAACAGTCTACTGTAACAGTAACAGTCTACTATAACAGTAACAGTCTAATATAATGGTCTACTATAACAGTAACAGTCTATTATAACAGTCTACTATAATAGTAACAGTCTTCTGTAACAGTAACAGTATACTATAACAGTAACAGTCTAAGTAACAGTCTACTATAACAGTAACAGTCTACTGTAACAGTAACAGGCTACTATAACAGTAACAGTCTACTATAACAGTAACAGTCTATTATAACAGTCTACTATAACAGTAACAGTCTACTATAACAGTAACAGTCTACTGTAACAGTCTACTATAACAGTAACAGT
>JAUTBQ010183506.1:0-10815 GCA_032361185.1 Lepetodrilus ovalis | reverse complement strand
AACCAACACACCGAGGCCTATCATCGCCCTTTAGAATATATGAATGGGTATAAAAGGTATGCCCAATACGACATCGTTGCAGGACCTTGCATCCAACATGGATAAGGTTAAGAGGTAGAGATAGGTGTGTGTTCAAGGGATTGAGATAGGTGTGTGTTCAAGGGATTGAGATAGGGGGTGTTCAAGGGATTGAGATAGGGGGGTGTTCAAGGAATTGAGATAGTGGTATGTTCAAGGGATTGAGATAGGGGGTGGTTCAAAGGATTGAGATAGGGGGGTGTTCAAGGAATTGAGATAGGGGTATGTTCAAGGGATTGTGATAGGAGGCATGAGGGATGTTCAAGGGGTAGGAATATGGGGTGGTTCAAGGGGCTGATATAGGGTTGGTTCAAGGAACTGGAATGAACATGACTTCAGGGAATTGGAATAGTGGTGGTTCATGGGATTATGATGGAGTTGGTTCAATGAATTATGATTGAGATGGTTCAAGGGAGGATTGAGGTGCTTCAAGGGGTAGGGATGTAGGTGTTTCAAGGAGTTGATAGTAGTTTAAGGGATTATGATGAAGGTGATTCAAGGGATTATGGTGTAGGCAGTTCAAGGGATTAGAGTGGAGGTGGTTCAAGGAATTATGATCAAGGTGGTTCAAAGGGTTGAAATGGACATGCTCAAATAGGTTAGGATGATAGTTGTTCAAGAAATTTGGGAATGGATGTGGTTCAAGGGATCGAGATGGATGTGATTCAAGGAATTATAATGGAGAAGGTTTGATATCTTAACAGCCGTACTTTACAAATAGACGGATTTCAAATTCTGTCGTATCAATTATCAAATACATGCACTTCAAAATAAGTGATATTCTGCAATATATCATGCTGTGATCAAGAGCATTAATAAAACCAGTGTTGCAGAAACATGAAAGCTGTAAAGTTGAAAGATCCCATGAAATGCTAAAAGGTAAAAGTTATTCATTCTCAAGACGGAAGGATGCTGAGTTCTGACTGGGATTGAATCACAAATCTTTGTTTGCTAAGCGCACATGTCTGTTAGCAATTTGGAGACATGTGCTTTATTTATCAGCTAATTGATTGTCTCACACCAGAACTTGAACAACAAAATCCAGGAATAAAAAGTGCTAGCCGTGATAGCGCCACTGTTAAAGGACATGGAAAGCATAAATTGCATGGAACCCGAAGCAGATTGATCATCTTACCAGACTACCCGAACAGTTAGGAAATTTATGACGGGCAAATCCCGCAAATTTACACAAAAAAATGTTTGACATTTTTAGGACATGTTTTCTTTTTTCTGTATAAGTTTGTACACGGTCGTGTCTCTCTGGAATGGCCATCAGGCATGGAGAGCGAGGTCTATGAGACGGAGAGCGAGGTCTATGAGACGGAGAGCGAGGTCTATGAGACAAACACATGGCTGCTCCTTCCTCTGCCGATTCCTCCTCGTACAGGCTTGAATAAAAACAAGGTCTTCATGTCAAATTTGAAAACACAATAGCAACTCTAGACTCCGGGCTTCTTTCTAAATTGTTTTTCAGTATTATTGTGCATAATAAAATGTTTGAACTCCCTGTAAAGGATCTGGAACAAATTGCGTAAAAATTGGGAAATGTGCATATTTTTTTTATGTGATTAAAAACCATGCTATTAAGTTTGATAAGTTTTGCAATGGAATTGATTTACATGAAGAGCTTCTGTTCAGTGTCTATTAACAAAATGAAAGAAACTTTTCCTATAAAGTAATGTAACATTAAATTTTCCATTGGATAATGCGTCCCGTATGTACAATATTGTGAAGGACAATTAGTCACTATTAGTCATCGCACATCACACGACTAATGTCATAATTATGTAAGATGATGATAGTCTTTAAGTGAAAGTGTCACTAATATAAGGCTTGTCTATGTCAATAGGTACGTGACAATAGGCATGTGACAATAGGTATGTGACAATAGGTACTCTAGTACAATGTACAAGGGTAAGTTTAGGGTTTCAGTTGTTAAAAAGGTGATTTTCTTTAATAACTTACCAATCTAATTAAAATCAGATGTATGATATGCTACATAGATACTGTAAATGTAACCAGTGTATGCTGTATGTTATATTTTAATTAGATTATGCATTGCATACATGCACGCAGTACGTGGACAGTTTTACTGTCAGAATAGTAACACAAATATAGGGTTTTAATTAATGGATGTCAATCATGGTCTTCCATAACTTGTATTGGTCTAAATAAAACATTTGAATTTAATTTGATATTGCACTCATTAGACTGTTTGAGGTTCTTGAATGTCATTGGAAACATTGTGAATTAATTAACTATTTATCCTCATATATGATGTCACTGTTGAAAAGTTCTGTAAATTGAACTGGTTAGCTAACATTAACTACAATGCTTGAACAGCTGATCCATTCATCTATGTCACATTTAACTGCAGGTCACTGGTAATAGAATGACACTTGAGTGAACTACCAAATACAGCAAATGTGTATACAAAAATGAGAACATGCTTTGCTATTTACTCAATATCAAATATTAAATCTCAATAAATATTGTATTAAATTAAAATTACATTCTCTCAGATGCTCCAAGCCACTGACGACGACAAACACAACACTGGTATTCCCTGTGGAACTAGCAAGATAATCCTATCAACATGGCTCTCTGATAGCCCACAGGTGCATGAACAGGGATATTATGTTAAATTAAGTATTAAATAAAAAATGTAGTTGATAGGGAACTGCTACGTATTGACAAGCTGCTGATTTACATCTTTACTGTTCATCCAATGCATGACATGACATACTAGTAGCTTGGGCAAGAGCAAATCCTTTATCAATCAGAGAATACTCTTACCATAGGTTTGTTCAGATTGTAGGTCCTCTGATAACACTTTTACATTCAGAGTTCAGTCTACACCGATCGAATACATGCCTGTGTTAATCTAAGACTGGACTATTGAGATTATTAAGTCCACTTGCACAAACTGATTGTAAGTATAATACTTCATTCCGTGAGTGCAGTAATTAGCATCCAGAATAAAATCCAAAGAAGAATGAAACTGACGCCAATGGGATTGAAAAGTTGTATGTGCATTGTTCAAAAGGGATACTGTTTATCACTTGTGAGAAGAATAAAGGCACGATAACGGCTAAGATGTGTTTGTGCAAATGGATGCTACTGGCCTAGATCTAGACTAAAGCCAAGCACAAATTGGTATAGGTTTATGTGTTAATTCCATCATTAAGAAACCCCCTACTATTCGTGTGACCAAATCCAAACGACTTCCCTGACAGGCATAGGTCATGTTGGGCCCTAACCTACAGACCCAGATCACTATTGAGGACACCAGGAGGACACGAGATGACCATATTGTTGTCACCTCACATCATGGTCAGTCTTCTGCCTGTCTGATCGCAGTATCTGATCCTTCAACCAGATAATGTAATGGGCCGTGTTTAAGAACTAGGAGAGAGAGGGATGCAGTATGCTAGGAGCGGTCCTAGATAGCGGTCCTAGATACTGAGCCAGTGGTGCCTAGGGCTACATGCATACTGTGTGAGGTAGATCTCATAGATAGCAGAGAATACAGGGTAGTTAACAAAGCAAACAGGGCACAAGGTTTTCTCATGAATAATTTTATTTAGATTCCTTCAATATTTAGCCAAGAAAGAATGCACTGTCTGTACCGTAGCAGAGCAGCTATCATTCTTGGTTTGTCAGTACCTGCCAGTGATCACAGGTTTACCGCAACATTCAGCGCTACAGATGTTTCCTCCTGCCTTAAAGTAACAAACTCTGATATAAGTGACAGAATCTTGAAAGCAGCTCTAAACACCAATTCAAAAGAAAAAAAAAGGAAAAGATTTTTAGGCATCAGTATGCAACAATGGAGATTTAAGTGTGCTTTGCATGTTGCATTTCAGACAACTGTCACCAAATTCTGTTTGGTGTAATCGTTTCCTCCTGCCCTAAACTGACAAGTCGTTATGTTAGTGAAAGATTCTAGAAAGCGACTATAAACTTCATTACAATTATATATTTTTTAAATAAATCCATTTAATTTCTTGTAAATAAATACAGAATTGGAAACTTTAACCATGGTATTCAACTTCTAGGCATGCTTCTATATCTAAAACCTGGAACTATTCTCTCAACCTCTCCCACTCACTAAATATATTTTTAAAAATAATACATATACTTATGCAACCTTATTGCACTTATGAAAACAATTTCAACCAAATGAGATTTTATTAATTATTCTATTTAATTACAATTGTTTGAAATTGTTCTCTTTGGTTCAAAGAAGCCAAGAATCCATTCATAGATGTGCAAATAAAAAAGTAATATAGTAAATATACATTTCAAAATCTAACCCATAACAAGTACTGTATAAGATAAAATACAGTTTTGTTCTGTCGTCTGTATATTTTTCTTTTGCTGTAACTGTTTTTTAAGACTATCCATGTCTCAGAGGGTGAAAGTTGATAGTTTAAGTATAAAGTATATTGATTAGTATAATATATTGCTATGAAAGGAGCTGCTGAAATTCTTTACTCTGTATTCTAGTAATCTATATTTGCTTACCAGTAACTATGCTGATGTTAAAGGGATTATATTGAAGGGATATATTGAGGGGATATATTGAAGGGATATATTGAGGGGATATATTGAAGGGATATATTGAGGGGATATATTGAGATATATTGAAGGGATATATTGGATATATTGAGGGGATATATTGAGGGGATATATTGAAGGGATATATTTAAGAGATATATTGAAGAGATATATTGAAGGGATATATTGAAGGGATATATTGAATGGGAGTATTTGGGTGAGAACGGTGTGAGAGACTATTGTTTTGTTTTTTATATGTAGGCCTATAGATACGTTTTAAGGATAGATTTAGTCAATTTCTAATGGTTTTCCTGCAGTGAAGGAAGAGCAATATAACAGTTAATGATTAGAATGATTTGTAATCTAGTTCCAGGGTTAATGTTATCATCGCTGCTGACTTATTTATGACTGTTGAGGGTATTCCTTCGCTAAATCCTATTGACAGAATGTATTCAGCCCAACATCATAGTTTTAATCAGTGTTTTGTGGGATCTCCTTACCACAGACCAGTTGACTCCATTGGCTATGATTGCAAAGAGTTATGGCGAGATTACTTTCCAAATCCATCATGACCTTTGCTTGGAATCTGCTGTATATCTGTTACGTGAAGAAATTTGAGTTATCTCACCTTTGGTGACTTCTTCTGATATGGAGTGTCTATGGGGTATTTTGGAATTCTATTTCGGAAATCGATACCTTCGTTTCCTGTTTTAAAATATATATCAGTATAAGTCTTGTGTTTGATAATCTTTGAGGTTAAACATTAATTCAAACCAGGTATATATTACAAATTAATTTATTATAATTATCTGTGGGTGTTTCTGAACTAAATGAATTGATTTTTATTGAGTTATTAGTAAGCTTATAATATCATAGAAATATGTGCCTAAAATTAATCTGAAAATGGATCTAGAATTCTGTTCTGTTAATCCAATATGTCCAATTATAAGTCTTGCTAGGAAAATATTTAATGTATATATTTTTATTTATTGCACTTAAAGTCAAATTGTGAATGAACCAGCGTTAAACCACTTGGCCTTGAATCTGGCAGTTCTCAAAGCTTGCAGTTACCTTACTCTTCACTAGGTTGAAAGTTGCACAAACCACTTAAACAAATAAACAACTTAGTTTTCTAGTTGATGGCATGAAACAAGGCAGATTGTTGCTTGCTAAGTGAAACAATTCGAAACGAATGTTCTGTTGACACACATATACCTTATTATCGTACTTTCAGTACACCATACGACCTCACAAGAAAAACAAGAGGTTTCATTCCTATCTCAAATTTACACCTTTTTCACAAATCCAACACGTTGTTACAACAGAATACATAAGAAACTTTTTTTTCCAATACTGGATGTTTTGGTTCATCTGTGGTTAATGTCAGACTCAACAGTTTGACACTTTCAGGTATTTTTAGGCTGTAAAACTGACTTGTCTAAGTGTTGAAACAACTTAGAAGTACTGTTCCCTGTCATCAATCTGTCCATGTCTCGCTGTCTCGCTGTCTCTCTGTGTGTTGCCACCTCTGCTTCCCACCTTGACAACCTTCCAAGTACAACAGTCTCTGAACAGTCTGGTGGAGGTATCAAGTCTTCCCTTTCAGTTCCAGCCAGCAGCTTCAGACCAGGTGGTATTTCGTCCAATCAGAAACTCTGGTACATTTACTGCAGAACTTCTTTAATTAAAAGTGGAAAAAAAAGCATCTAAAGATTATTTTCATGGACTGTATGTCAGAGACATTGGTTTTGATTGAAAATGTTTCTGGAATATTATCATACAATTATCCTTAAATTCCACGTCATTTGAAGTCTTTATTGCCAGATAACAAGAGTTTGGAATATAATTGACATTTGTTGTTGGTGTCCTGGTTTAAAGTTTAATTTCACCCTCTCCCTGCTGCAGGCAACCAGAGATGCCCTAAAGACCTTTGTTCGTGCATAATCCTGCAGGGAGATGGTTAATGGGCTAAATTAGTTGGGACAGAAATCAACTGGATGTATCTAAAGATGCAACATTACTGATTGGTCATTGATATCGTCTTCATGCAGTTATTCATGTGTACATGTCAATCTAGTTCCTTCTATGGATCCTTCTATGCTGAGTCCCTCTCCCTGCTACAGTCAACCAGACATGCCCTAAACAGTAGTGTATGAGCATAATCCAGCAGGGAGAGGGTTAATCAAGCTGCCTAGTGACATAGCGATAATGTAAAGAGTTCAGGGCTTTATTCTCTTAAAAAACAACATCAGCTTCATTAAATAGGACTCAATAGACTTGTATCCATAGAAGGAACTTGATAGACATGACTTGATATATAGGAAATAGAAAGGATTCAATAGGTAGGATTGAGTAGACTGGATAGATTAGCTGGACTAAAGGAGAAGACTCCTTACCTAGGAGGCGGTAGATAGAACACTACAGACAGATCACAGTCGTTCTTGTTTTCAATGTATGTTTTCATTAGATGCTCGATTTTCAACCTGATACCTGCTGTATTAGTTCCACGCCAGCAGTCGTTTGTTCCGTCCCCAGACAAATCACACACTAAAACGATCTGATTCCTGACAGGTGATATATTGTTTTAGCTGATTTAAAAATATTGTTCTCTATCTGTAGACCAATCCTACACTGAAACGATGCGACTACTGACAAGTGAGATATTGTCTTAGCTGATTTTCCTGTGGTAATGTTAGAGTCTTGTAGTAAATGTGTCCTATTTATAGGAGTTCCAGTACATGTGCTTTCTGCTGCATATCTCTCATTCTTTGAGTAACAAACAGATCTTCAAACTGCCTCAGTTTCTGTTGATAATCCTATCCTTTCCTCCATCCCCTGCATTATACAAACAAACACCAACCTTGTTGTTTTTTTAACACAATTTCAATGGGAAATAAAGTATCCAATTTGCTATTTGTTTTCAACACACCTTGAAAATTCTTCAGGTAAAAGACTACCAGTTGATGAGAGTTCAATTTGCAGTGAACAAGGAAAATAGTGTTGATGTCTTTAACAGGTAGCGGTGCTGAAGATGGCTGCTGTAGATGTGGCGCCCTCGCCGAAAGAAACACATCATTAGCACTGGCATAATTGCCACAGTGGAAGTGAGGCCGACAATTAGCCAATGAAATGAACAAGCATGTCACGGTGCTGACTTTTCCCACAATGCTGTTCTGCTCCCGTTATGCGTTGTTACATTCGATCCCCTGGACAATCCATGCATGAGGTCTTCACGTGGAGTTTGATTTGAAATTGAAAATGCAGGAACACCTTGTAAAATAATGAGGCAAACCAGCCAATGAAGGAAGATGTGTGCACAGTGAAGTATGCTGGATGTGCACTATGCAGTTCCTATTATAACTTGGAACATGCTGAAATCATTATAAATGTGCTCAAATCATAGAGAACATACCTCAGAGCCACAGGACTCAGCTACCTTCTGGAGCCTTACCTGGCAGCAACATTCTTGTTGTCTTCCAAAGCTTGAAATTCACTTGCCAAACTTCCTGTCCATTTTCATTTTGCAATATTGCTTATCTTTGTTGTCATGGATACCAATGTCTAATACATGAACAAAAATGATTTCTTTAAATTTCTCAAAGTACAAAAGTACCCACAATATTCACACTGACAGATTAAAGTGTCTGGAATGTATTGTTTGAAAAAATCTTCCTAACTTTGCAAATGAAAAAATAATTGAGATTCCTTGAAATCAAGTAAAAATAAGTTATATGCTTTCTTCTCTAAAGAAAATGATTGTACAGTTATTGGCTGCTGACATGATTATGTGCATACATCGCTAGGACTAGCTATGGTTGAAATGTTTACTGGACCTGGCTATAACATTGGCCGACATCTTCCCTATATGAGATACACCTACAATGACATAAGGAACAAATCAATCAACAAGACAATCCCTAGTTCACCCTACAAACTCTATAGGAACTAGCAAGGATACTTCCATTATGTATTGCAGGTCTGTCATCCTTAACCACATCTGAACAGACCATTTGCTATTTGAGGACTGCTTCAGAAAGACCCATCAATGATGAACATCAGGCTTTCCTCCTCTACCAAGCATACAACCACCAGGTAACAGTTCTCGAATGTTTACAAAGTTAAATAATTATTCTTTGTTACTTCTTATCCCACCTTGTACTAACACGTGAGAGTGAACTTGATTGTATTTATCAGAGGGATTTCATCCGAGCAACCCATCAATAATGAACTTCAGGTTGCCCTCCCAAACCAAGCAGGCTATGTATGACCAGGTAAGTTTTCTGAAATGTTATTCCTTTTTACTAACTGCACCTTGTACTAACATGCAAGATTGACGATAGGACTGGAGAACATCTTAACCTATGTGTTAAGCAAGGTAAGTGTTAAACAAGTCTGTGAGTGATTAGGTCTAGTGTTAAACACACATATTCCGCTGACTGCACCAATCTCGGCAAAGATTTTAGAAAGATGAACATCATCAGACTGCACAGGAACTGCAAAGCGATGCCGTGAAGCGATGCCGCAAAGCGATGCCACAAAGCGATGTCACGGCACATCAATGACAGTATTGTACAGCGAGTGACACTGGGTAGTATTATACTCCAATATATTAAACATCTGTGCAAACATTTCACCAATGATGCCTTGCGAAGATCTGCATTTGCTGAAAGACACGTCTATTTATCTGATACAGTCTGGAGTAATCGTCAAGCCAGCCTTCAGAAACAAGGAGAGCTCTTGCTATATTTCATAGGTATCATTTGTCTTATTATATGAGGTACCATTTCTCTCATTGTATTATGTACCATTTATCTTAGTGTATTAGGTACCATTTTTCTCATTATGTTAGGTACCATATTTGTCATTAGGTACCATTTCTGTCATTGTATTAGGTACCATTTATCTTAGTGTATTAGGTACCATTTCTCTCATTATGTTAGGTACCTCTCATTGTATTATGTACCATTTCTCTCATTGTATTAGGTACCATTTATCTTAGTGTATTTAGGTACCATTTATCTCATTATGTTAGGTACCTCTCATTGTATTAGGTACCATTTCTCTCATTGTCTTGGTACAATTTCTCAGATTACCTTTGGTACCATTTATCTGTTTATCTTAAGTACTATTTATCTGACATTTATCGCTTCAGTAGATCATGTCCATAGTTTGGGTAGGGTTGGGTGTATGGAGGAAGAATTGTTCCTCATTGATATTGACAGTTTTAGTTTATGGTATAAATGTGGAAATACTATGTAAAAGACTATAAAGGACAACTGTGAATATTCAAGGGGGTTGTGGCAGGAAGTGAGAATGAACGCCCTGAACCTTAATACAACCACCCCCACCCCCACTCCCACAACCCCACCAAACCCCTCCCACACCACCACATCCCTTCTACCTCTGGAACAGTCCCTGATTAGAATCCCAGTACAAAGTAATTGCTTGTTATAACCATAGCTTTATAGTAGTTTGATTAACATACCATATTATAGGTTCCAAATCCACACAAAGTACTTAACACATAAAGGAGATTAATTATCGTATGTCTCATATCATCTGTGACCATTTGATGTCAGATATTTATGCTTCTATTAAATAGGCGGGTGTTAACTGCTTGTCAGGCTCCATATCCCAGCAGTCTTATGTTTACACCTCACTAAGTCCGGGATAATACCGCTGTGTCGCATTATATCATCTGGGCGGTGAATATGGAATGTTTCGCCACAGGTAGATATGCTCATTATCTACAGGTGAGGTCACCGGGTTTCACTTGTTATGAGAAATGCCAGTGTGAAAAATGGATTTTCACAGCCAAGACTTGATAAGTCATGAACGGGATTAAGTGCTGTCACTTTGAGGTTGTTTATAACTTTGAATTCGGACATGTTTTATGTGTTAACATAAGTAATATGACTGTGTATGTGCCGGCCAACGGTCCGGCCCGTGGCTTACATAGGGACGTATCCTACAGCACTGGACGTACTTTACTCACTGTCATAGGGAGCAATACAGACACAATGTTACATTGTTTGTAGGGGCGGGATGTAGCGCAGTGGTAGAACGTTGGACTTCGGAGCAAAAGGTACCGAGTTCAAACCCCGTCCCACGGGGGCCCGGCTTCAATTTCGCAGAAGTTACATTTCTGACGCGATATTGATAGGATGCACTGTCTGT
>JAUTBQ010183495.1:0-10816 GCA_032361185.1 Lepetodrilus ovalis | reverse complement strand
CCTCGGAGGCCCCACGACCAAAACTGTAGGGATATTGACCGATACACCTCGGAAAGTGTGGATGTAACTCTTACATACATTATACATATTGCTGGCTGAACGGCTTCCGTAGCACTACATGTACATGTAGTAAAAAGTAGTGCAGCCTGAACGTGCCTCAGATGTCTGTTGGTGTGTTTGGGTAGCTCTATTCTATGAACACTGTTCTGTATCATGAGGTATATGGATGTGTTTAGGTCAAGAAGTCGCCCTCCACACCTCGTAGTCTGGTCCGACAGCTCTCTTCCAGTGTGGAGAAGAAATCGAAAGACAAAGGGTCAGTTATTTTCTCAATAATTTTTTTTAATGTAAATCTGAAATTGTGTTTTTTCCTGGGATATTCACAGTCTTTGGGTCAAATATTCCTGCTAATTAACAATTCATTCTCTCTCTTGCAAAGCTATATTAATAAAATTTGATAAATCTGAAAGTTGTCTCTCTAGCTATGTCTGTCTCTGTCTATTTTTGTCTATATGTTTCTGGCTATTTCTGGCTACATCTGTCTCTGGCTACATCTGGCTATATTCCGACTTCCTGTCCACAGCCTCCGCCAGGACAGTCAGAGTACAGTCAGCATGTCGTCCTACATCACGTGCAGTCCTCCACAGTCCCCGCAGTCCAGTCCCAGCAGCATATCATCCGCCACCAGGTAACATGCCCTGTAACATCCCCTGTAACATGCCCTGTAACATCCCCTGTAACATCCCCTGTGACATACCCTGTAACATCCCCTGTGACATGCCCTGTAACATGCCCTGTAACATCCCCTGTAACATGCCCTGTAACATGCTCTGTAACATCCCCTGTAACGTGCCCTGTAACATGCCCTGTAACGTGCCCTGTGACATGCCCTGTAACATGCCTTAATAATGATTGTAATATGGCCCATTGCACGTCTATATCATGCCAGTAATGCTCATAATATGTCTGTACCATGCCAAGTAACATGCCCTGTAGCATGCCTATCTGTAACATGTAACATTCCCTATGCCCCAAGGGATTGTACAGATTTTCTGAAGTATTATTGGGATATATGAACAGTTTCTAAGACAAATCTGCACCAATTGTGTTTCAGAATCAACCATAACAGTGTTCAATTGTCTCCGTCGAACTCTGAAAGTAGTTTCAACAGTATGGATGATTTCACCCCAACTCTTAACCATCATCATGATCATGAGGATTCCGACACAGGCATGGTAAGTAAATGTGTGTTAAGATTCCACCCTGACTGATAGCCGACTCAGCTCTACTTAGCTTTGAGTCATCTTCAAACCATCTTCAACCGAATAAAAGGTACAATGTCCCCTCAATATAACACGGTCCCATATGGATTCGGATATAACACGGTCTGAAGTGGATTTGGATGTAATGCGGGGTCAGACGTGGATCCCATTTTTATTTTAGTTATTTCCCTGTAATATTGTAAAATGCGGGTACTATAATGCGGGGTGTACGTCATGGACCCCCAACTTCAGCATTATATCGAGGGGACACTGTACATCACTTTAAACTGGTGTCAAACCATGAAGCCTGTTTCAAAAACAACCTGAAACCGGCTTTCCAAAGATCATTACACTTTGCTTGCGCAATAAATGTTCATTTCCATCAGTGTCACAATATAGTGATGAGAGGCACTGATTGGTCACTTCCAGAAACCTGCGCCCTCTTCAATATTTAGCAGAATGACGACATCGAGGGTCAATTATTCTAGAATTTAAAACAGATTAAAACTGCTGTGTGAACTGTTTTTGAGAAGTCTGTTTCCGTAGACCGTCCCACAGAAACCAGTGTCAAGCCAGATTCAGTTTGAACACCACTATCTTCACCTCAACTGTTAAACAACTTAGCTTCACTTTAGCTATTACTTAGCTTCACCTCAACTGTTATACAACCTAGCTGCACCTTAACTGTTACTTAGCTTCACCTCAACTGTTATACAACTTAACTACACCTCAACTGTTAAACAACTTAGCTTCACCTCAACTGCTAAAAAACTTAGCTTTACCTCAACTGTTATTCAACTTAGCTTCACCTTACCTGTTACTTAGCTTGACCTCAACTGTTAAACAAATTAGCTTCACCTCAATTTTTAAACAACTTATTAGGATACAAATTATATAAATCTTCAGCTGAAGTGTAAATCACCCATTCTGTTGAACTGGTTTAACACCATATTACCACAATAACCTGAAACAGAACTAATGAAACATTTAACCTTGACCTTTCTGTGACCTCTTGCTTTGGTTACTCATGACAACTTGATAATCTAATGTATTTTTCTTCTTCATTTTTGTTTTTAGTTCAATCATAGTCTGCTCTTGTGTTAATTCACTAATGCTTCTTAATTGGTGCATTAACACTGTCATTGCTGGACTATCACACTTAATTGTAAATATTTAGGGCATCACTATAATTTTTAATTTGTTTTCAATTGTTGCTAACTATCCATGGTCCCAAGATTATGAAACCATTTTAGTATGATATCATGCTCAAGCTAAATCTTTATGTGAGGATTTGTGAACAAACCTTCCAGTTGAGTATGAAGTCAAACTAAAATATTGTTTTTCATAATCTTGTGGCCAGAACTGGGTATAGACCTTTCATAATGTTTTTATTTTGGCCATGGGGCTCTCTCTGATGTGATGTTGTATTATAGTGATTATGACCACTAACAAGATGTCTATAGTCTTATCCTAGGGTGCAATGGCCCTAATTTCACGTACAAAATTTCACCTTGAGAACCCTGAGAAAACAAAATGAAAACTTGGCTCAAATGTGGTTTGTAAATTCACTGAGTTATTTTTTCCTCAAGATACAGATTTTAATTGGTTAACAATTAGAATTAATGTGCTTTGGTTTAATTTCTGATGTTTCTCAAAGAGCACCAGACTACTTGCACTTGATGTTTATAAGCCGGCCCCCGAGATTACGAAACATGTCGAGTACGATTTCATACTCAAGCTCAAATTTTATATGGAGATTTGTGAACAATATCTCGAGTTGAGCACGTGTTTGTACTCAAAAAGATTTTCGTAATCTCAGGGTCCATATCTATAGTTGTTGCCAGAAAGAAGAGGGTTAATTAATACTATTTCAGAATTGGTCGCTTCTTGCGTTGTCCCGTACACCACTGCCTGGTCGCCACTAACGTTGTCGCACACGCACTCACACACATTCTCGGTGTCGTTGTCGTCTCTATCCTACCCATGCTGCCTTGCTTCTAGTCTTTCCTGTCCTCTCTTCCAGGAGAGTATGTCATCTGCTGGCACGCCTGGCCACAATGTTCGTGCTTCCTTGACCCATAGCTTCAGTGAAGATGGTGGCTGTGTGTTTTCATTGGATGGTGAAAGTGAGGCTTGATTGTTAACTTTTCACGAAAACCTATTTATTATTTTGACTTACTTATTCGTTTATTTATTGTCCTTCACAACACCTTTGTATTTTGGTTCGGGTATATGTGTTTTTTGTTTTTTTTTCTTTTCTTTTCTGCTGTGGGCTAAATTATTCTTCGCACTGGGTGAATCTCTCGTAACCAAACGGGGCGGCCATTAATATTTTACAGAATTTTCATTTCAATTTTCTCGTTGATGTGAAGTTTTGGTAATTTTTTATGTTCCATGTTTCCGTCACTAATACATGTCCTTGAGCACACGTGGTCATCGATGCGCAATGTTCATTAGTTCCTTGTATTCTCACCAGGTGATGCTACTTCCAACCGGCAGGCAGACATATTGAAACTCGAGGTGCACAAACTACGGGGAGAGAAACTGGATCTACTCAGGCAAAACGTGGTGGGTAATAGAGTTATCTCCACTTGAATAAAAAATCTTTGCATTCAGTCACAGGGTTTGGTGATTCATCATGTGGAGAATGATTCTATTAGTCATGATTTGAGTTTGCTGTATATGCATGTATGCTTGAGTGTCATTTTATGGTTGTTTACTGAAGTATGAACACTTTGGAAATGCTGGTTAAATTTAAAATGTTTGAATGTTAATGTTAATTTGAGCTAGCACAAAACCCTAATCTAAACCTGACGCAATTTTGACCCCTGTTAAGCAATCAGATTGCTTGTTTCAGACTAGTCAGCGTGAGATAAAGAAGCTGAAGGACCAAGAACTAAAGCTCATGACTGATCTCGCTCAGATCACACGAGAACTGCAGAGACGCAAGTTCCCAATCATTGAGATCAGTCCTGAAGCTACAGTATAGTGACCCTTGACCTTCAACATCCATGACTTCTGAACTCCACATGACCTTTATTGAACACTTGAAAGCCATGGTGAATTCTGGTATATGGAACGAGAGACATGTTGAAGTATTGATGTGCCATATCTAGGTCATCACTTCCTGTTATGTGTGGTGTGCGGAATGTGGTATGTGCCCTGTGGTCAAGGAACAATATCTTCTAGGATCCAAGATGGCAGAAGTTTAACTGTTACCATGGTTACAGAAACAGTCGCTCATTCAGAGTATGACACTGACAATTTGTGGTAGAAATATTTACAAAATCCAGGAATCGAAAGATCATCACGTGACATAAAATGGCCGCCACTGCTAGAGATAACTTCATATTGATCGAATTTAAGTGTGACCTCTTGTGTTTCAGAAACTATAAAGTTTGTCCACATCTGAAGATTTCACAAACAATCAATCCAGCGGCAATATGGCATCATTTGTTAATTCATAATAATTAACGTGCGACTTGTACAAATGGGGTAAATACTTCAGAGTCCATTTAGTCTGTGGAACATTATGTACTTTGCCCATTGTAAAATGTTTGCAGTATGCATTCTGGTCAACGTTGTCATCTGGGAACATATATAAGTCAGTTATATATTGAAGTTACGGATGAAGCATCAGTTATTTTTTTCTTTATTTTTTTTTTCTTCTTAAAAACACGCTATTTAGGTCATTCTCAAACTTCCGAGCTTTGTGAATAAAATGGCCGACATTCCTGATCGAGGCTGGAGTGATGAGAGAATGGGTGTCTGACATTAGGCGTGGTCCTGGGAAGTGATACGGATTGCATGGCAATACACGGGAGTGTGCAACAGGACGTGCTTCGAGAACGTCGAGTTCTGCAAATAGTGCTGTACGGTGTTTCATACGAGAAGCTGCCGCAAAAGATTAAACGTCATTCTCAATCATATCGGCATTCGACATTTGTCCTCGTGATGCTGATGATGTAATTTTGTGATGGAGGAAGTTTGGATGTTGCTCACGTTGGCCACGACAGATTAGCATGGATGTGTTCTGGTGCTTGTTCCAGCCCTTGAGTGACAAAGAAGAACGTGGACCGATTGGGGCTAAACATTAGCAATTGTATAAACCCTCGCTAGTTGCCTCACAACAGGTGGCAAATTATGTTTTTCCACAATCCACAGGACAATCTTGCGAACTGACTTCTACCAGCACAGAGTGACCACTTTGAGCAACTCTTGAGAACAGAGCCTCGAGATCCATAGAGACACGTGCAGATATTAGGGGACAGAGAATGACGATATTCAGTATTTCAGTGTATCAGTACAAGGAGACACAACGAGACAATTAGTGTGGAGACACATTTATGTACAAACATCAGAAAATGTGGAATTTTGTGATATTTTAAGTACCGACATTATGTTGGATGTCATGGCTACGATGCCATGGTTTCAACACTGTAACTACTGAAGGAATTGTATATGTGAATGCCATATTAGTTTGTCAAACTTACATAAACTAGTCATGCATGTCTGTTTTTAATCAAGACTACTTGCAGAGATGCTACTATTATCCTTTTCTCGGTTTCCATTGATACTGTTGATCAGTTAATGTTTTTTTTGTTTTGTTTTTTTTTACATCAAGATGTTAAAATTGAAGAAATATATACTGTCATATCATTGTTTTGTAAAGAATTGGTATGAGGGAAAATACGAAAATATTGGTTTTGTTGGATTTCTATACGGTATATGTATAAATTGGTTCTAGTTCATGAAACTAAATGTTGCATGTCTTTGGTGATGTTACTTCATTGTATCAACTAAGTTGTTGTGACTAGCAAAATAAATCAATTGCTTTCATGGAGGTAAGGGGGACACAATTAACAAAAATTTAATTAATACGAATGATGTTTTACCAAACTCAACTACTTATGGGATAACAACTATCAATTTTTAACATTACAATGAAGTATCTAACCACAAAACATAATTGCAACATTGAACTTTTAATAGTTCAGGCCCCGAGATTACGAAACTTTTTAAGTACGATTTCATTCTCAACCTCGAAATATATTTTGGAATTTATGAACAACACTGAGTTGAGCATGAAATCATACTCATGGAAGTTTCATAACATCTGTGCCGCATTTTCAATTTTTAAGAATGTTTTATCTATCAGTCTTTCTCTTCCTTGTTAAAAAATCTTATCTACACCATATTCTCTGTGTTTGTGGTATCTTGAATACTGGTATCGATCTAGTTTTGATGATTAAATCATCTTAGATATATATATATATATAATCATGTATATCTAATTTATTTTATGTTCTTTGTTCCTCCACCATTGATTGTTATAGTGCTGACTTGACATGAATTTATTAACAGGGAATCTGGCATTGTGCAGCGTTTTCAAGTCAAATAGTGCAGCATACAAGTAACAAGGCTAATAGTGCAGCATACAAGGCTAATTGTGCAGCATACAAGGCTAATTGTGCAGCTTACAAGGCCAATTGTGCAGTAAAAACGGTCAATTTTGTGGCAGATGTAATGCACTTATCCACTGTCAGATAACTAAAATACATCAAAATACCCCGTAAAACATTAGAATACTTCATCCATCAAATCATTCACACAGACATTGTTTACCTTCTGCTTACTGCTGCTAGCTGTAACGTATCACAGGTAATTTAACGGGAATTTGTGGAACTTCATGGCCTATTCTTAGATTCTGATGTGGCATTGGCCTTCTTTTTAAGTCTTCACTATTTATGAATGCGAAAATTAAATTTTAACATAATTTCTGAATCTTCGTTTGATTGTGCAGAATTGCACCATTGCAGTATGCCAGATATCCTGTATTTAGGGTTGTTATGTTACCTTATGTAGTTTTCCTGAACATTGGTGCAATATTAGTAGTATTCTTAGCTGTCATAGTTGTATTGTTTATGTTGGCATTTATGTATCCAAATCTTAATGGAAACCTTTATGAATATCTGGGCAATATTTTTCATGCTGCGAAAGAGTATTTTCAACTTTCAACAAATATCTTCAATGTTGTATGTTTAAAACAACAATGTATATGCTCTATGGGTTTGGATATATCTGTTCACTGATTATTTCAGGTTATCCTCTCAACATTTGCAGATTCCCAGAATGTCATCAGAATAATGTGAGATATGGAGTTATGCCCCCTGACTCGCGCTACATCAGAGGCACTGTATAACTCAACTTCGTGAATTTGAAAAAAATAGTACATGTACTCGTTATACTAGTATTCTATTAGATTACATAAATATGTCAAAGGAAACACTCTAAATCTAAGTACATTTCTATTCTGGTTGAATAGAACTTCATGATTTGTGAACGGGCACGTGGTCTTGCGACTGTTGCATTAAATTTCAAAACTGTTTCAAAGGAATGTATGCAGCATTTCCATGATCATTCTCCATACTTTCTTTACATAAAACAAGTAACTTGTGATGAACACTTTTAAGAATATAGTTGATATGGAAAGTCTTGCAATAGTTACCTTAAAATGCTAATTTAGATATTGGCACAAATACAGTGCCTTTAATTAAAGTGGAATTTTAATTTAGTCAGTTGCCATTCCGGCTTCTCCGAGTCAGGGGGAGGGGGGCAGTTGAATCTCAACTCCACAAAATTAAAGCAAGCCACGTGTGTACATATATACATTAATACAGCAAGAATACGACAGTAACACGCGACACTAATAGCCCCCGTTGATCATAGCTGTCGGTGTGTATATTTTGTAAGATATTCTAGACACTGCTTTTCTGCATGGTGCTGTACATAGAATGAAACAGTTTATTGAACATCACTGTAGTTGGGATAATATGTCCTTTATTTTTGTAAAATGGAACCGTTCATTGAAATCGTCTTGACTCCAGTGATGTTGTCAATTTCCATGTCGTTTTGTTCACATTTTTGTCATGTTATTTCCCAGGTAGTATTGAGAGATATTGACTATGTTATTATTTTTTTTAAAGAAATTAAGCTATATCATATATGATACTGTTTACTTTTTAATTGAGTTCATGAGCTAACATTTGGTTTCGGTTGATATTTGGTATTAACAATCGTCGCAAATGGGTGAAAGATTCCCGCAGCGACGTTAAACTCCATATTCACTCACTGGTATTAACAAGTGGGACGAAACATATTTGAGGTGAAAATAACTTAAAATAACATGCTATACTTATCTTACTTCATGGGCAAAATAAAATAGAATCCTACTTGATCAGTGGTTGTTTATAAACAGTGTCGTACAGGAATTAGTTCATAGATTTTCGTTAAATATTTGATATTTATAGAAATTGTTAATTCCATGAAGTTCTTGAAAGCCTTGATCATTGATATTATAAATTAATAATGAATAAGTGTATCATTTACATAAATAAATTAATAATGAATAAGTGTATCATTTACATAAATAAATAAAATGAATAAACAAACAGTATAACATAAATGAAAATGTTTATACATATTAAATAAAGAACATAATAAAATAAATATTATGAGATGTCTGGACCATCTGGTTTAGATTTATGGTACAGCAATTTATAAAGCTGGGAAATGTAATATTTTGTCAGGAGAAATGAAAAATGTAAACATAAAAGCAGCATTTGAAATCAGGGATCAAATGATATTGATTATCATAATTATAGTGTGCGAGATACCGGTAGTAGTCGTTTCTAAATCTGGACTGGAAATATATTAGAAAAAAATAATTTCCTAATATATTCTGAATAGACCGGACCGGTTTAAACTAAACTGGACTTGTCTAATATGTACCGTACATAAATATATTAGACAACAGTGAATAATAATCAGATTTGGGCTAATTGTTAGATAGGACCCATCTGATTTGAAGTACCGGTACATGGATTATCTGATCTGTCTTAGCCCTAGTCCTACTTGATTCAGCCAAGGCAGTGCTCTATTAGGGCATCAATGGTCGTCTTCTCTCGCAGAATAGGTTTAATATTAAAGCTCTGGGTCCAGTGCCACAAAATGATAGTAGCGCCACTAGTCCTTGTTTCCAATTAGCCCTTTCATGAAAGCACAGGGGGGTGCCACGTGACATGCCACTATATAAAAGACATCATTTGGACGCAGTTTGCGGCCCTACAACAAGCTGAATAATTGCTTGTAAATTTGTTTTATGGTATGATAATTTTGAGTAAAGCTCCAACTAGTGTGTCCCTAACATTTGTCTTAGAACCAATTGTTGCCAAAACATCGACTGTTCTCAGCAATGTGGAACAAGCCCAAGGAATACGAAACTATTTTGAATACGAACTCAACTCATTTTATTCACAAATCTTCATATAAAAGGTGAGCTTGAGCATAAACTTGTATTCGGAAAGTTTCGTAATCTCAGAGCCATGGATTTCAATATATTAAATTATTTTAAGATTGGGTTAATAAAGGATACAGAGTAACTAAATGCTAATCATAAAATATATATAGCATGTATATATTCTGTAAAATAACAACGTATAAAGAATATGTCTGCCAGCTAGGGCTCCGATGTACGGGTCGTTAAAAAGACAAACAGGATAATTTACTCCCAGCTATGCATGGGCTGATTTCATCCAACTACTGTAGTACAATCGATGGTATTTATTTGTATTCATGCAGGACTGCATAATGATGATTTTGTGAAAATGTTAATAAAAGCTGTAAAAGTGTGTGTGTGTCTGTCGTGGTATAACTGCACATTGGGACATCGACATACTCAACAAAATAAACAAAGGTCCAACAATATCTTTTTGTGGGAGCACTTCCTACCAGATTTTCAGAGCTCGGCTTCGTGAATCTGGTGTACGGAAATTGTTCTTCCAATGTATCTGCTCGTTAGTAAAGAGTACCTGAGGTCAGTAGATGTTTGGAAATTCTTCGTCGTTAAAATCAGGATTTCAGCAGAAAACGAGGTCAGGGTGGACCACCAAGCCACGTACAACGCATATAAATTGACTCTTGGACTTGGAGAAATAAATCGGTGAATTTGTGAGGAAAATGGTCAAGCCTGTAAAATAACGTAACGCTAAATTTATATGTCAAAAAGATTATGTTACTGGCCCTTAGTTAATTTTGTTGAGTATATATCACCTGCAGAGGAAGAAAATTGGTTTGCTTTGAACTGAAGATTATTTCTATCTGGTACTGATAGTGAGCGAGAGATTACGGAGTTTAACGTCGCTGCGGGCATCTTTCACCAATTTGTGACGATTGATACTGACAGACCAAAGATGATAACTGCATAGCCATGGTACAAACAACTGCATCCTATCATGATCACATCAGAAAGGTAACTTTCGCAAAGATTAATCCTGGGTTTGGCTCCAAAGTCCAAACGGTCTACCATTTCACTACCATTCGTCCCCTGAGGAACAAGCTGGTCAGATAAAACTTGGTAGCACCCAACTCCCCCAACCCCGAGTTCTGTAGGCAATCAACTACTGTGCAGCAAACTTCCATTATACCCCTCTTCCGGTCTCGTTGCCATGGTTTCTTTTGTTCTAAGTGTACTTGTATATCCGGATACACGTACA